>CAUYUJ010021174.1:51260-64361 GCA_963575745.1 Prorocentrum cordatum
GCGGCTGCCTCCCCGGGGGGGGGGGGAGGAGGAGGAGGAGGAGGAGGAGGAGGAGGAGGAGGAGGAGGAGGAGGAGGAGGAGGAGGAGACCGTTTTTTTGAATCGGCGATAGCCGTGCTAGGAGGCAACTACTGGGCAGTTCTCGCCAGAAAAATTAAGGAGGATTAAGCCCTATTGCGGAGCTGTTATGCCGGAGTGGGCCTCGGATCAAGCCGGATTAAGCCGGATTAATCGGGATTAAGCCGGATTAAGCGGGATTCGGCCGGATTAAGCCTGATGTCGGACCAGGGCAAAAACAGTATTTGACCTCTGAGGAGTTTTATCCGAAACCCTGGTTATCCCGGGCGGGGGAAGAGGAGGGGGCCCGCCGATCCTAACCCTCGCGCTGCGGGCAACCCTGCATAATGTGCCCGCGCCCCCCCCCCCCCTCCCGTGGAACTGCCCCCTCCTGGGGGGGGGGGGGGGGCAAGCCCGATACCCCGGGCTATCGCCCGACCCTAGAACAAAACCAGTCTCGAAGGGGACGGCCTCGGGGGACCCGGACATCCCCACTTCGTTATGAAACCACCACCATAAGTTGGAGGGGGAGACGGTCCTCCTCCTCCTCCTCCTCCTCCTCCTCCTCCTCTTCCTCCTCCTCCTCCTCTTCGTCCTCCTCCTCCTCATCCTCCTCCTTCCCCACACCAACTTACGGTGCTGGTGGTGGAAAACAGGCCCATCAGAAAAGTCGCGACGGGAGGTTCTGGCCACGCTCCGGCCTCTGGGGGCCCTCGGGGCTGGAAAAGAGGCCATCCCGGGAGGAGGAGCCCGCTCCCGGGGCAGGGGTCCGGACCTCTGGAGCCCGCTTTGTGAGGACTCGCGAGGGCGCCCGTGACCGGCCCACCCTCCATCAAGTGGAGCAGGGGCCGACCGTCCCAGCATTCCTGTAGTCCTACCACGAAGTGTTCTTAGAACCCCAAAGATGTTCTGAGAACAAAAACAAGGCTCTTAGAGCATAAGCCCGACGTGTTAAAACCAGACGGTCCCAGCCAAACATGTTCTAAGAGCATTTCGCGGAAACCTCAAACGCTTCTTGGAACATTGTTTGGTAGGTCTATAGGGGAGCCGGGACGCTTCGCCACTGCTTGATCAAGGGACGAAACAACCACCCGGCCCAGACAAGCGGCGTTTACTAAACGGCCCTGGGCGTTTACTAAACAGCCTTCTGTGGGCGCGTTTGCTCGACGACTTCGCGTGTCGGGGTGGTCATGATCGGGGTGGATGTTCTGCCTTCTACTCCAGCCCTCCCCTCCACAATTACTCAATATGAATACTACTCTCCTCCTTCCCCTGATGACGGGTTGGGAGTGTTCGCCCCCCCCGCGTACTGTTTTTTTACACACAGGATTCCCTGGAGTTGGGTTTTTGCCTGCATGTTTTTCAAAATGCTGCTCTCGCTGAGGCGCCGGCCTCATTTTCGAGCCCCGCTCATTCCGAATCGTACTCCCGCTGCAGCGCTGGCCTCATTTCCGTCCTTCCGCTCGTTCAGAATCGTGTTCCCGCTGCAGCGCTGGCTTCATTTCCACGCTTCCGCTCGTTCCGAATCGTGCTCCCGCTGCAGCGCTGGCGTCATTTCCCGTGCCATGCCACGGCATGCAATGCAATGCCAGGTTGCGTTCCGCTGCGCGATGCCATGCCTTCAGCTGACGCTGTGATATGCAGTGCTTAAGTGCCACGTCGTGCTTTGCCATGCTACGCTGTGATCTTCAACGCCATGCTATGCAATGTTATGTTCGGGGCCGCTGTGCGATACCATGCTTTGCGTTGCAAAGCTTTGTGATGCAATTCTTCACTACGCCACGCCACGCCATGCTGTGACATACTACGCTTTGCGGTGCTCTTCTACGCCATGCCATGCCGTGCTCTACAATGCATCGCGTATCCTTTCGGGATCATTGCCCTGCTCGACATCCGACTGTGCGAGTAGAGAGGGGATCTACGCCATGGTAAGGGATGGGAGGGAGTGGTAGGATGTCAGACATGACGCGAGCGCACCTAGCTTGCCCCTCCCCCTCCCCCTGGTCACGTCACGGTGCGCGCCAGCCCCGTCTGGGAGTGCGCCATCCCTGGGCATTCCTCGGGCGGCGCCGGCCCGAAGCGTGGCCTGACCAGCGCTCGGCCCACCCCAGTCACACCCGTGATCGCGTGTCGCCAGGGGATACAGCAACGGTCTTCTGGGGAGAGTCCCGACGTGGGCAGAATCACGTGGGGTGTCTTTGTTACAGCCAGCGCATCTTTTGGAGAGAGGTGGGAGGAGGCGAAATGAGAAGATGCGACAATCATCGTGCGGACCCACACGTCGCGCTGTCCACCGCGGGCTTCAGGAACGGAGCATGGAGCGATGCGAATAGGGCAGCAACAAATTGCGTTGTTAACATAAACTTTTGACGGTCGGCGCGGATTTCTTGGATCTGCGCTGAACCCCCCCTCCCTGGAGCGCGGAGCGCGCCAGAAGCGGCGCTGGAGGCGATGCCAGGGGGGCACAGCGCAGACCCTGGAAATCTGCGGGGAACGTCACACGCTTATGGTTTTGATGATGCTTCTTGTTCCTTCGAGCAAATTACAATCAACCCGCAGAACAAGGACGCACGACAAGGGTGCAAGGGCCTCAGAAGGCCATGTCGACAACTTGCGAGCGGGGCGAGGCTAGCGCAAGCTGCTAATGATGGGCCGAGGGGAAGGATGCAAGGGTAACCTTGGTAAGTCGCTCATCTTACTATGCGGGTTGAGTGCAACCCCAGGAACGTATCCAGAGGTCTCCTAGATGGGGTCGGAGTAGATGGGTTCGGAAGATCGCGCCGCATGGCCGATACACCGCCGATGCATCGGCGATGCGTGTGTTTTCTCCCCTCCTGACTGTTGTGGGGCTCTGGGAGGCTCCCGTCACCACGGCGGGATCCCCCTCGCGAGTCTGGCGAGCAGCACGAACTCAAGGAGAAGAGGCGGTCCGGGGCTCCAGGCTGGTGCCTCGGCGAGGGGCTGGGCGAGCCCCCTGACCTCGCGTCCCAGGAGCGTCCCATCTGGGAGGCCCAGAGTGCTTCGCCCTTCTTTGTGAAAGGGCCCTGGGACACAAGCAAAAATGCACACAAATGGCAGGATCCCCCTCTTTTCCTAGATCTTTCGGGGATTTTCGTCTTCCACCCCCGCTTCCATGTTCTCCCATATGTTCAAAAGGAGCCCGCTCGGAGACCCCATCTGGGGAGGCCTGGGTCGAGGGGGGCCCGGGCCCCTCTGCGCGCGGCCGCTCCTCGGGCCCCCTTCCGGGGGGGGGAGGGAGGCCCTGGTCGGGCCGCACCGCCGATGCCTCGGCGACGCGGCGCGACCCGCCGACCCCAGCGGCTCGGACCCCACCCCGGGAGGCCTACAGAGTGCCTCGCCCCTGTTTGGGAGGGCCCTGGGACACAAGCAAATGCACGCAAATCACAGGATGCCCCCACTCTTTCTCCATATTTTGGGGGGTTTTCGTCTTCCACCCCCCACCTCCCACGTTTTTCCCATATTTTCGAAGGAGTCCGCTCGGACCCCATCAGGGGGGGGCTGGGTCGAGGGGGGCCTGGGCCCCGCTGCGCGCGGCCGCTCCTCGGCCCCCCTCTCGGGGGGGGGGGGGGGGAGCCCCTGGCCAGAGCCGCGGGGAGGGCGCCGCTCTCCTGCGCGCCCGCGGGCGGCGGCGGGGCCGCCGGGGGCGCGGCGGCCGCCGCCGTGCCCCCGTCCTCTGGCAGGGGGGGCGCGGAGGAGGACGGCACCGAGCTCAGACGTGAGGTGCAGCCAGCCTCGACAGCACGGGTCGAGCACACTCCTCCTCCTCCTCCTCCTCCTCCTCTCTCCGCCTCCTCCTCTCCTCCTCCTCCTCCTCCTCCTCCTCCTCCTCCTGCGCCTCCTCCTGCTCCTCCGCCTCCTGCTCTTCCGCATCCTGCTCCTCCGCCTCCTCCTCCTCCTACTCCTCCTCCTTGTCCTCCTCTACGTCCTCCGCCTCCTCCTCCTTCTGTTCCTCCTCCCTCCCCGCTCCCTCCACAATGAAACAATATGAAGCTACTCTCCTCTCTCTCCTGATGACGTCCGGAAGATATCCGGCCCCCCTCCGCGTATTGTTTTTGTTACGCGCAGGACTCCCGCTGAAGCGCTGGCATCATTTTCGGGCTTCCGCTCGTTCCGAATCGTGCTCCCGCTGCAGCGCTGACATCATGTCCGCGCTTCCGCTCGTTCCGAATTGCGCTCCCGCTTCAGCGCTGGCCTTCCTTCCAAATAGGCCCCAAATCCTAGAAAATGGCACCCCAACAAAAACCATCGGACTTGATTCCACGTTCAGTGTCGATTCCTTGATTTTTGGGGCCGCAGAAGCCCCCGCCCTACTTGGGGGCGTCGTCATTTTCAGAAAATATCAAACAGGAGCCCCGTTTCTGCTTGGAGAAGGCGATATTTCAAGCAGAAACAGCGGGCGCTCTCCATCAGCCCCGCGTTGTGTGGAGCTTTTCGGGGAGCCCAAGGAGCTAGACATGGAGCGACGACTCCAGGCTGGCCCAGACCTCTCAAATTCGATCCACTTACCCTCCAAAAAACCTGGCGCCATGCCATGACATGCTGTGCGGTGTTGTGCTCTGCGCCGCTTTGCGATGCCATGCCTTGCGTTGCAATGCTCTGTGATGCAATGCTTCACTGCGCAATGCCAGGCCATATGGCATGCTACGCTCTGCCGTGCTCTTCTACGCCATGCCATGCCATGCCGTGCTCTACCATTCATCGCGTACCCTCTCGCGATCATTGCCCTGCTCGACATCCGACTGTGCGAATAGAGAAGAAATCTACGCCATGACAAGGGATGGGCGGGAGGGGTAGGACGTCAGACATGATGCGAGCGCACCCAACCCGTCCCTCCCCCCTCCCTCCTCCCTCCCCCCAAGCCCCATCGCAAACCGCCTCCCCCCCTCCCCCCCCTCCCTCCTCCTCCTCCCCCCCCGTCCTCCCTCCCCTCCTCCCTCCTCCCCCCCCCCTCCTCCCTCCTCCCTCCTCCACCCCCCCTCCCGCCATAGGTCCTGGGGCGCGGGCGGCGGCATGGGGGGCGGCGCCGGCATCGGCATGGCCCCCGCGACGCCGGCCGCGGGCCGCGCCTGCGGCGGGCTGCCGGCCGGCAGGGAGGGCAGCGGCGGCGCCTGCGCGGGCGGCAGCTGGTGCTGCGGGGGCGGCGCCGGCTTCGGCGGGGGCTGCCCCGGGGGCACGTTGAGCACCGGCGCCTGGGCGGAGGGGCCCTCGCTCGTCGTTGCATGCTGTTCCCATCGTGCCTGAGGACCGAGTCCCAGGAAGGATGTCGAGCCCACCCGGAAGAGCATCGAAGCGGCGTCGAGCGGGCATCGCCTCTCGGGGCCCGAGACGTGGAAGCCCTCAAGCTTCGGTACTTTCCTGGTGCTCGAGATTCTCTCTGGTGATCAAGGCTACAGTAGGTTGGAGCATCAGAACTCTCGTCGCGAGGCTCGAGATTCAAGGATAGAGGCGTTCGGCCGCTTCTCGATCGTGTTCTGCGGGGTTCCCCGCCTCGGGGTGCTCTCTCCGGCAGCTGCGCCTCGCCGAGGGCGCTCTTGGGGCACCTGGATCGTCCCGGATTGCGTTGAGCACTGGCGCCTGGGCGCGAAGCTCGAAGGACCCAGAGATCCAGCGCATTCTCGCCGTTTTCGGCCTGGACAGTCAGTGGCCTACGGCGGTGAAACTTCAATGAGCACACTGTATCTGGCAGACTTTGGGTCCGACGTCTTGTCCTCAGCCTCATGCATTCGTGGTCGCTTTGGATCCACTGGCGCGCTTTCAGAGCGCGCCATGGCGTGGGCGGATTCCGGCTGTGGCCCGACGACCGACGACCGAGACGACGACGACCGACTGGCGACCGGCGACTGGACCGAACCACCGACCGACCGACCGACAGGCCGACCGAAACGACGACGACCGATCGACCGAACGACCGACCGACCGACTGAAGCGACGACCGATGACGACCGACGGACCGACCGACGGACCGAGAGGACGACGACCGACGACGACGACCGACGGACCGGCTGACCGACAGACGAGCGCGCGGACTGACCCAGTTTGGGAGCACGGCGTGGATACTATGCTAGAATCCCCGCCCCTGGGCCCCCCCCCCCTCGCCACGACTTATTTATACTTCTGAAGCCCTGAACCGAGCGAGGTTCCAGCCCTCAACTTTCACAACAAAAGAAAATCTTCCAGCTGCCTATGCCGACAAGAAGGGGTGGCTCCAGCCCTCAATGTTGAGGGAAAATGTGCAAGACGCCCACGGTGTCGGTTCCAGCCCTCAATGTTTAACCAGCGCGAGTGTTCCAGCCGCCTACGGTGTGGGTTCCAGAACAGCGGGAGCGTTCCAGCCGCCCACGGCGTGGGCCCCGGCCATGCAGTTCTGCCGAGCGCGAGCGTTCCAGCCGCGCACGGCGTGGGCTCCAGCCATACACTTCTACCGAGCGCGCGCGCTCCAGCCGCGCACGGCGTGGGCTCCAGCCGTGCACTTTTGCCAAGCGCCAGCGTTGCCAACTGTACACGGCGCGGGATTCAGCCATATGCTCGCACCGGGCGCACGCGCGCCCAGCCGCCCATGGCAACTTCCCACTAGCAAACTACTCCACTGACTCAGGGGCCCCCGCCGAGCCCCAAGACCGTCGACAAAACGCCTCGGGTGCTGGGGCTGGTTGAGACTGAAGGGGCCCCAGGACACACAAATAAATACACACAAATGAAAAACAGATTTCCCATATTTTCTTATATGCTCGGGTTTTGTGTCTTCCCCCCCCACTTCCCATATTTTCCCACATGTTCCTGGGGATCGACGAGTAATTGCGTCTGTGTGTTTTGTCCCCTCCTGGGAGACTTCCAGGAACCCCATGCTGAAAAACCCCGACTTCGACTACTCCGCCGTGAGCTCTCGGCGATTTGGCGTGGGTGGGGCAGGAGCTGCCGCCCCGCCTGTCGGGGTCGGGGGCTCCTCCGGGGCCGGGCCCCGCCCCACTCTGCCGTCGCTGCTTTTTGCTCCGCCAGTCTCTGGCCCACTTTTTTGAAGAGGCCCTGGGACACACAAATAAATAGACACAGATGACTGGATTCCCCATCTAGTCCCATATTTTCTGGGTTTTTGTCTTCCCCCCCACTTCCCATACTCTCCCATATTTTCTGGGATCGACGATTCATTGTGTCTGTGTGTTTTTCCCCTCCTGATTTTTTCTGGGGCAGATTTTTCCCCGCCCCACGTTTTCGCATCGTCTGGGAGGCATGTCCGACACACTCCTGAATAGCAACATCCGCTGACGTACGGCGGATCTGGAGTCAGGGCAAGATTCGAGAGAGGCTGGGGGCGCGTTCGAAGCCCCGCAGAAGGGGTCGAAACAGACGGGGTCGGAGGATCTCGACGCATCGCCGATGCCTCGGCGATGTATCGGCGAATTACTGGCGATGAGTCGTCGACGTAAGCGACGCGTCGGCGACGTCGACGTGAAGCAAATCGGGCCCCGCATCGAGCCGCATCGTCTATGCATCGGCGATGCGGCGCGATCCTCCGACTCCATCTACGCCGACCCCATCTGGGAGACCTAGAGTGTTTCGCCCTTGTTGAAAAGGGCCCAAGGACACAAGTAAATACACTCAAATAACAGCATTCCACATATTTTTCCATATTGTTGGGATTTCCGTCTTCCCCCCCAGCTCCCATATTTTCCTATATTTTCTAGGGGATCGACTGTTAATTGTGTCTCTGTGTTTTCTCCCCTCCTGACTTTTGTGGGGCTCTGGGAGGCTCCCGTCACCACGGCGGGATCCCCCGTCGCGAGTCTGGCGAGCACGCACTCCAAGAGAAGAGAAGGTCCGGGGCTCCAGGCTGGTGCCTCGGCGAGGGGCTGGGCGAATCCCCTGACTTCCTCGCGTCCCCGGAGCGATCCATTTGTATAAAAACAAAAACAAAATCTGGGACAACGGCCGTCACTGGCCCCGCCCCCCCCCCCAAATGACGTCACGCTCCGCGCCGGCGGCGTCCAGGAATGCCCGGGAGGACCGTGGCCAAACAGGAGCAGGCAGCATGCAGGGGGCGATCTGCACCACAGCGCCCGTGTACACCGCAGTGCGCGCGTGCACCGCAGACCGCTTGTACATCGCAGCGCCTGTGTACACCGCAATGCCTGCGTGCACCACGGCGCCTGTGCACACCACTTTGCGCGTTTCGGCGTTAGCCCTCTTGTAAGTCATGATGTATCATTGATATAACCATTGGAAGTCATGTTATAATCAGGACATCTCAAGATATATCTAACCCAATGCATTGCTAACTGTTTATATCTTCTGGCAGTTGTCAACCTGTTGCAGCCCGTTGCGGCCGTTGTAACTCACTCATAACTGCACTTGCAGATTCCCCGCAACAACATCTAACCCACATACAAAACGATGTAAGATTTTACAATGTGTCCACAACGCACATGCAACTGCGAATGCAACTGCAATCCAATTACCAAAAGTTAGCAACAGTTAGCGGTAGTTAGCAAAAGTTACACATGGATCCCAAACAGGGCCCCGCCCACCCCCACCCCCACCCCGAGATGCGGACGAGGATGATGCGGTCACTCCAGCCTGCCTGAGCGCGGGCGATGATGCTGGGCAGAGCGGGCGATGCCTCGCACACCAGCCTGGGCAGCTGGGCAGCATCCGAGCGTAGTCTTGGATTCCCTTTCCTCCTCCTCCTCCTCTTCATCCTCTCACCTCTCCTCCTCCTCCTCCTCCTCCTCCTCCTCTCCTCCTCCTCCTCCTCCTCCTTCCTCCTCCCTCTCCTCGCTCCTACTCCCCTCCTCACCCTCCTCCTCCTCCTCCTCCTCCTCCTCTTCTTCCTCCTCCTCCTTCTCCTCCTCCTCCTCCTCCTCCTCCCTTTCCTCCCCATCCCCCTCCTGCGTATCCTCCCCCTCCTCCTCCTCCTCCTCCTCCTCTGTCCTACCTCGTCCTAGTTCTCTCTCTCTCTCTCTCTCACTCTCTCTCTCTCTCTCGCCATTCTCCCCCTCCTCATCCCTATCCTCGTCATGCTTTCATTTCCCGTCGCGTCCCTCCTCATCTCCCCCCCCCCCCCCCCCCCCCCCTGTTCCTCCCCATACCCCCTCGTCCTCCACCTACCACCCACCCCATCCCCTGCCCCCCTTCCCCATCCCCCTCCTCATCCCCCTCCTCCTCCCCCTCCTCCTCCTCCTCCTCCTCCTTCTCCCCGCAGGCACCTCCACTTCCCCCCATCCACCCACCCCCTACCCCCGCCTCATGCACATCGACCCCCCTCACCGAACTCCACATCCCTCCAACCCACCTCCTCCTGCTCCTCCCCCTACTCCTCCTATTCCTCCTACTCCTCCTACTCCTCCTACTCCTCCTACTCCTCCTACTCCTCCTACTCCTCCTCAGCGGAAACGGACGCGCCGTCACCCCTTCACATACTTCACGAGGGCATTCCAGGACCCCTTCGGGTCCACCGCCCATGAAAACGCGCGGTCCACGCGCTCCCCCTCAGCCAAAACCCTCCAGCGCATCGACGGCAGGGAGGTGTAGACCCGCCGACCCGCAAACGCGGGCTCGCCCGCCGTGAGGTGGTCGGGGTCATGGTCGTCGTCGTCGTGGTCGCGGTCGTCGTCGTCGTCGTCGTCGTCGTCGTCGTCGTCGTCGTCGTCGTCGTCGTCGTCGTCGTCGTCGTCGTCGTCGTCTTCGTCGTCGTGGTCGCCGTCGTCGGCGGGTGGTCGGCAGACTTCTCGGATCTTGAAGTTGCGGTAGACGTGGGGTTTGGTGGGGGAGGTCGGGACGCCAGGGAACGATAAGTTCGGCGGCGGCGCCGCCGCTGGTTTTTTGGCCACCGCCGCAGGCTTCTTCTTGGCCACCGTGACTTTGGCCTGAGGGGCGGGGGCGGGCGGCCCCAGGAGGAGGGCGGGGATGAGGAGTGGGGAAGGGGGAGGGGATCAGGAGCAGGAGGAACGAGGGCTAACGAGAAGCTGCGAGGACGAGCGATGGCGAGCGGGGAGGAGTGAGGAGCGAGGAGGAGGACCTCATCCTCCTCCTCCTCTCCTCCTCCTCCTCCTCCTCCTCCTCCTCCTCCTCCGCCTCCCCCCCAGCCTCATCTCTCGTCCTCCCTCCCTCCCCCCCCCTCCTCCTCCCCCTCCTCCTCCTCCTCCTCCTCCTCCTCTCGTCCCCTCCTCCTCCCCCCCCTCTCCTCTCCTGCTCCTGCTCCTGCTCCTGCTCCTGCTCCTCTCCTCCTCCTCCTCCTCCCTCCTCCTCCTCCTCCTCCCCATGCCTCCTCCTCCTCTCCTCCTCCTCCTCCTCCTCCTCCTCCTCCTCTCCTCCCGCCTCCTCCTCCTCCTCCTCCCCCTCGTCCTCCTCATCCTTCTACTGCTCCTCAGCCTCCTCCTCTGTCTCATCCTCTCCCATTCCCTCCCGCTCCCCCCCCCCCCGCTCCACCTCTTCATTCCCCCCATCCTCCTCTCCTCTACTCCTCCTTGCGCGCCTTGCCCAAACCCGCTGGGCGGCCCCTCTTGCCCTTCTTGCCGCCGCCGATCGCGATCTGGAACCTGGGCCAGGGCAAGCGGGCGGGCTCGCCCTCGCCAACTCCCCATCCCGCCCCGAGGGGCCTGGCGGGCGGAAGGGCGAGGAGGGCAAACGGGAGGGGGGAGGAATTGACGAGGTGAATTGGCGAGGGGCTCAGGGGGGGAGGGGGGGGGGATTGGGCGGGTAGGCGATGGCGGGCCCTCCCTCTTGCCCTGGCCCTGGGCGCTCTTCGGCCATGGCCGCGACGCCCATGGGCGCGCGAGGCTGCGCGTCGACCACCGCCGCCGCCGCGCCTCCTCGGGCGGCGGGGGGATGGGGGCAGCGAAGATGAGAACGGTGACAAAGTCGAGCACGAGGAGCAGGAGAGAGAGAGAGAGAGAGAGAGAGAGAGAGAGAGAGAGAGAGAGAGAGAGAGAGAGAGAGAGAGAGAGAGAGAGAGAGAGAGAGAGAAAGAGAAAAAAAAATCAAAAAAAAAAAAAAAAAAAAAAAAAAAAAAAAAAAAAAAAAAAAAAAGAGAGAGAGAGGGAGAGAGAGAGAGAGAGAGAGAGAGAGAGAGAGAGAGAGAGAGATTGGGGGGCACAGGTTGAGGGCGGTTGCTTCGCAACGTGAAATTCTGGCCTCACTCATCTTAAAAATGTTCGCAACCTTTACACGGATTCGAGGGGGGCGGTGTTCAAAATGTAGCTCTCGCCGCAGCGCCGCACGCATTCGCTTGAGCAAGCTGCAACACTTACGCGGGCCCAGGGCTGCCCGTTTTCAAAAGGCGGCTCGCGCTCGAGACTTCCTCTATCTTCAGATCCCGAAGTCGTGCATGTTACAACAGCCGCACGGGTGGAGGGCTGCTCTTTTTCAAAAGTAGGCCTCCCTTCTTCCTCATCCCTCCCTCCTGCTCGTCATTGCTCAAGTGATCCGGTATCCTGCCCTCCTCTCCTGGAATGCGGAGGGGGGGGGGCGTCCTGGCGCCGCGCCCGCGACGGGCGCCGCGGCCGTCTCGCCCCCCTCGGCGGCGGGGGCGCCGCCTGCGGGGGCGCCGCCTGCTGGCTGTGGCGCGTCGCCCAGCGGCACCGCGGCGGGCGCCCACGGCGGTGCGAGGCCCTGCCCTGGGGCGGCGCGGTGCCATCCGCCGTGCGGGCCGCTGCCGTACGGGACCATGGCGCCGCCGTGCCCGTGGGGGGTGCCGCCGCGGCCGTGGCAGCCGTGGCAGCCGCGAGGGGCGGCGTCGTAGCCGTCGCGAGGGTCACCCAGGCCGCGGCGCGTGAGCTGCAAGCCAGGGCAATACGGGCCCCCTGGCATGTGAAGGCTGTCCTCTATCATGCCCGCCATCCTGCCCTCGAACTTCCCGACCCCGCCGCGCCTCTGGGAGTGGCGCGAGGTCTCGGTGGGCACCGTGGCGTGGCTGCGTCGGCACGGCAGCTTCTGCTGGAGTTGGAAGATCACCATCTCGTCCACTGGGCACTTCACGGGCCCCTTGCCCTCGGGGAACGCGCGGTCGAACAGGTCCTTGTCCAAGACCGCCAGGTCTCCAGGGGCGTCGGGGTACTCGATCTGGCGGCCATGGTGCGGGAGGACGTACCGCTTGCGCAACAGCTCGATCTCGGTGCCGATCTTTTCCTTCTGGCGAAGGCACTCGATGGGGTTCTCGATGGGGCGCGTGCCTGGGGGGGTCCTGCAGGCCATCCACACGCACCAGATGTCGCGCTTCGTAGTCTCCGATGGGCTCGTGAGCCCCAGCTCGTCGCAGCGCTTGACCACGGTCGGCAGCGCGTGCAACTCCCACGAGCAGTTCTCGCTCAGCCATAGGTCCCACATCTCTGAGGTCATGTAGCGGTGAAAGCAAGGGCACTGTTGCAGCTGGCTCTTGCTCCTGGCGGGGGCCTGGCCTCCAGAGGGGCCAGGGGCAGCGCGGGCAGCGCGGCGCGATGAGCGCCCCGTGAGGATAAGCTGAGCGTACTTGGCCTGGGTGATCTCGGCGATCCTCTCGCGGTCGCCCAGCGAGATGCCAGACTCGTTCAGCACCTTGAAGATTTCAGTGACGTCCGTGAGGCAGATCGCGGGCGCCGCGACCACCGCTTGCTCGAACATCCCCGCGGCGGCTGCCAAGTCCACTTTGCCCATGGTTGTCTTAGTCACGACCAGGTGCTCGAGAATGTTGCGGCACTCCTGGAGGGCGCTCAAAGTGGTTGTCATCGCACGAGCTGCGCGAGGCGTGGGAAGGCGGGGCGAGCCACCGAGCGCACTTAGCGCAACCCTTCCACTCGGACCAAAAATGCTTCGGCCACGACAGCCGTGCATCGCCGCTACAGTAAATTGTTTGATTGTGTTTTGCAGCCCGCCCGCCCTCACCCCTCTGAACCGAACAAACTTCTCAAGGGAGGGGGATGGGGGCCCCACGATTGCCTGCGGGGGGAAGGGGGGGGGAGTGGCACGAGGGCCTAAAACGGTCCCACCTGGGGCAGCCAGATTCCCCAAAGACGGCCTCAAGGCGGCTGCAGGATATGGGGCATGGGTGGGGGG
>CAUYUJ010021174.1:64461-122109 GCA_963575745.1 Prorocentrum cordatum
TATATATATATGTATATATGTATGTATATGTATGTATATATGTATAGATCCATATGTGTATATATGTCTATATATATATGTGTGTATAAGTATGCATATATACATATATATATGTATATATGCATATATATATGCATATATACATATATGTATGTGTCTATATATATGTATATATATATATATACATATACATATATATACATATATATACGTATATATGTATACACATATATAAGTATATGTATATATATATGTATATATATATATATATATATTCATATATGTATATATTATATACATATACACACATTGACATAAGCTCATGTCATTCCACGCAGGGTTCGGAACAACCGCAGGTTTGCGAATGAGCGATCACTGCAATTGCTGAAAGGGTCTCGGCCGCAAAAGCTTTCACGTGGCCGTTCCTGTTAGATGTCTGAACTCTGTCTTGAAAGAATGTCGCTGGCAACTTCTGAAAGCGGGATGTGTTTGACGACAAAACTTGGCATGAGACAGCATCCAACTGCCCGAGCGAGACATTGTGATCCACCAGGGTCAATGCGAAGCAATTTACATGGCATTGTCCGATGCCGCCAGACGCGCACACCGTGTGCATCCAATCCCAATAACACGTCGAAAACGGCGGCACGTGTGGCCGCAGAGAAATGTCGTTCAGCAAAGAATTTGGTTCGTGATTCATTCCATACCACTGCTCCAATCTAGCGAATTCCGATTTGCCAAGGACCCCCGCCTTCGCGGTTAGGTCATCGCACATCTGCCAAATGGATGCGTCATCATGCATGTCAAAGCTTGCAGGCATAGCGCGACTGTAATGGACCAAATATGAGCTATTGCGCAACTTACTTTCGTTGACATTGACCATCCGCTGCCCCCGCTGGGGGCGGGGGGGGGGCATTCGAATTGAATCTAACCCCCATTCCCCTCTCCCCTATTCCCCTTCCCCCTGCCTCAAAACAGCCCTGCCCCCTTTTTAAAAGAAACGTAAGGGCGCGGGTATGGCCACGTGGCGGGCAAGGCGGCGTGGCGGAAACCGATTTACGTTTTTGCAACTGGAACAACAGCTGGCCCCCGCCGCCCCTTTGACATATTTCGCCTCCTTGTGTGCTTTTTCGTCCTGAATCATGCAGAGGAGTTTGGACGTCACAACATACAGGGCCCCGCGACCATCGCTCAACCTGAACCCAGTGGAAAAACACAGGCGGCTTGTAAAGAACATGTGAAACACTGCTTTCAAAACGCCGCTGTATTTACCTTTCACCTGCGACAACGTAGTGTGTGGCAACACCCCCACTGGAAACCATCCGTGCTCACTAGGGCGGTACCACTCAGGGAGGTCAGTGAACACAAAATAGATACTTAAATATTTTCCAACGTGGTCTGGCCTGAGCTGATTGCCCCCAGTCGTTTCATCGCCCCACACAGCAATCTTAGATTGTTTGGGCGCGCCGCCCACTGGGCCAATGTGCGCGTGGAGAAACCGAGCCCACAAAGGATGACTGGCGCACAAATGGGCGAGCAGTGCACTCGGCGAAGCCACAGACCATTGAAACGTGCTGCCGTCTTCCATTGGCAGGGGTATTCGAATCACTACAGGGCCGTTTCGGGAGTCTAATTCCTCGAGGTATTTGTTGACTGCACGCCTGACGTCTGAAAATTCACCAACGGGCAAATCATCGAGAAGACCATCCAGCGAACGAGATATTGCAGCGTAAGAAGAACGCAATCCCGATGATTGAACAATCTGTGCTAGGCGGGGTTTCTTGGGAGGAGGTTCCATGCACTTGCAAGCTCGCTGAGCGAAAAAGGCTGCGGATGAAGGCCACGGAGTGGGGCGGGAACCCTGCAAATCGAAATGCAACGATACGTGCAGGCAAGGACCCATGAGTGCAAGCACTGATTGAGGAAAACGCAATGCAATATTAAATAACATAGGAGCCACCCAAACCTGATGAAAACAACGCACTACCCCAAGCCACCCATCGCAAAGTTATGGGCAAACTGTGACACTTCAGAACCCCTCAGGGGTGAATCGGTCAAACAACGTATGAAAAAGATATGGAAAGTTGTGAAAAGTTATGCAAGAGTTATGAAGAGTTATGGAAAAGGTATGGAACGTTATAAAACAGTTATTCCTGTTACACACTCTTATACATAAAATTATCGTGCAGTTATAACAGGCGCAATGCACATGCAAGACAATGCTCTTATAACTCAACCATAACTCACTTACAACCAGCGCAACTCCACCGCGAGCAAAGCACAGCGAATGTGCACACCGCAGCAACCATGTGCAACACAGCGCCTATGTACAACAAAATGCTTGCGTGCACCGCAACGCCTGTGCACACCACAGCGCCTGTGCCCCTCCTCGCGTCCCAGAATTCCGGCGATGTGGTTTATCCACTCCGGGCGTGTCTCCCCCGATGCCGGCCTCAGGGCCCTGAGGCCATCAAGAGTGGATCCAGAACCTGAAAACTACTCACGGGGAAGGGGTCGGGAGCTCAGGGGCCGCGGACTGAAAAAGAAGGTCGTGGACGCACCCAGACTCCCGACGCCATGACTTTCATAACGTCGACTCCCAGAGGGCTCGACCCATTCCCCGGGATCGGCTGTTCATCCTGGGTCTTTTTGGACGCCCCCGGGGCCCGGTGAGGGCACTCAAATGTCGAAAACGGCGAGAAACCTCCCGTCCTGAATTTTTCGCGACTCGAGGGGTCGAACAAATGATTGATTGACTGATTCAGGCTTTCTCTCGCTCTGCTGATGCGAACGGGCTCGGATGCTCGGCCCACCTGGGACTCGCCTAACCCAGGGGTGAGCTCGCAAGCTCAGCCTTCTCGGGCCACAACACTACTACGGAGTGCATCTGCTGTCCCCTCTCTAGACAGATAGACGGCCATGCATATGTGTGTGTGTGTGTGCCGGCGTCCACGGGATTCTTTCGCGACTAGAGGGGTCTGGGTACAGCGGAGGCCAGTCCACAAGAGACCTTCCACAGGAAACTCGACCCTGCGACCCCAGGCTTGTCCATACTGATCTCTTGGAGTGGGCAACGTCGCGCTCGCCATCGCAAAGCCATCGAAGCCCAAGAAGCCCAGGACACCCTGGATTGAGCAGGGACCGACCGTGTCGGCATTCCTGTGGTCCTGCCCCGACATGTTCTTAGAACCCAAGCATGTTCTAAGAACAAGAGCAATGTTCTTAGAACATAGACCCGATGTGATAAAACAAAACAGGCTCCGCCAGACATGTTCTAAGAACATTCTGTGGAAATCGCGAAAAGGGTTCTTAGAACATGGTTTGGTGGGGCTATTGGCGAGCCAGGACGCCTTGCCACTGCTTGGCTGGAGGCAAGTCGGGCGCTTCTTGGTGTGGGCCCCCACTGCAGGCGGCTCCCGCAGCGAGCAGCGAGCAGCAGGACCTGCTCCGCCGCCCTGCTCGGTCCCCAGGCGCGAGGGAGCCCCGAGGCCGTCGAGGCGCGGCGCTGGGCGCGGAGGCGGTCCCCGGAGGGGGGGGGCGACGCAGCTGGGGCCTTGGGAGGCAACTGCTGGGAGGTTGTCGTCGGAAAGACTAGGGAGGATGATGCCCCATTTGGGAGCTATTACGCCGGAGTGGGCCTCGGACAAAGCAGGGTTAAGCTGGATTAAGCGGGATTAAACAGGATTAAGCCAGATTAAACGGGATTAAGCCGGATTTCGGACCGGGGCGAAAACAGAACTTGACCTCCCAAGAGTTGCATCCAAACCGAGGGGCCGGAACCGCGGCCGAACGTCTGGACTGCAAAGAAGCACCCCGTCGGAGGTCCGAGCCTCTCTTTTGCTCTTCTTTCCTTTTCTTCATAGGGTTCGTGCAGAGTTGCTTGCATGGAGCGGGGGGTCCCGGCGAGCCCCAGGAGGGGGATCTGGAGATCACCCATCTCGGGGGTTCGCCCTCCCCGAATGGCTTTCGGGTCGTGACTCTTCAGCAGGGGCCGACTGTCCCGGCATTCCTACAGGCCTGGCACGACATGTTCTCAGAACAGAAGAACGGTCGACTAGCAAAAGCAATGTTCTTGGAACATGCACGCCGCATGTAAAATCAACATGGCATCAAGCAGAAACCTTCTAAGAACATCTCGTGCAAAGCTCAACACGTTATCAAAACAGTACCGGGTGGATCTACGAGTGAGTCAGGACGCTTCGCCAGTACCTGAAACTCAGCTCTACTGCAGCCCTTCGGGACGATACAGGTCTCCCCGAAACGCTGCCGGCGAGGCGCAGCCGCTCAAGGCATCCCGAGGCTGGAACACAGCCCAGGACCGAGGGATACCCGAGAACACCTTGCACACCTGCTGAACAACTAGAACCTCGAACCTCGAACCCCAAGCCTGTCCCCACCTATCGATGCCTTCCCCCCGACGAAGCCGCCGCCGCCGCCGCCGGCGACGACGACGCCGACGACGACGACGACGACGAAGACGGCAGCGGCGGCGCCGACGACGCCCACGACGACGACAACGACGACGACGCCGCCGACGACGACGACGACGACGGCAGCAGCGGCGCCGACGACGCCCACGACGACGACAACGACGACGACGACGACGACGACGACGACGACGACGACGACGACGACGGCGGCGGCGGCGGCGGCGGCGGCGGCGGCGGCGACCACGGCGGCGGCGGCGGCGGCGAAGACCACGGCGAGGCCTGCCCCGGCGGCGGCGGGCGGTCCGGCGCCGGCGGCGGCCCGCCGTGCGGCGGGAGCCCCGGGGCGCCGCCTCGCCCTGGCCCGGCGCGGCGGCCGCCGGCTTCGGGGGCGCCCCGGAAGGCCAGCGGCGGTGGCCTCTGCGCGGGGAGGCGCGGACAGTGCACCCCTTCCCTCCCCCTCCCCCCTCTCTCCTCCTCCTCCTCCTCCTCCTCCTCCTCCTCCTCCTCCTCCCTCCTCCTCCTCCGCCTCCTCCTCCTCCTCCTCCTCCTCCTCCTCCGCCTCCTCCTCCTCCGCCTCCTCCTCCTCCTCCTCCTCCTCCTCCTCCTCCTCCTCCTCTCTCCTCCTCCTCCTCCTCCCCCTCCTGCTCCTCCTCCTCCTCCTCCTCCTCCTCCTCCTCCTCTCTTCTCCTCCTCTCCTCCTCCTTCGCCTCCCCCTCCTCATCCTCTCCTCCTCCTCCTCCTCCTCCTCCTCCTCCTCCGCCTCCTCCTCCTCCTCTCCTCCTCCTACTCTCCTACCTCCTAACTCCTACCTCCTCTCCCTCCTCCTGCCCCTCCTGCTCCTCCTCCTCCTCTCCCTTCTCCTGCTCCTCCTGCTCCTCCTTCTCCTCCTCCTCTTTTCTCCTGCTCTCTCACCTGCTCCCTCCTCCTCCTCCTCCTCCTTCCTCCTCCTCACCTTCCTCTCCTCCTCCTCCTCCTCCTCCTCCTCCTCCTCCTCCGCCTCCTCCTCCTCCTCCTCCTCGCCTCCTCTTCCTCCTCGTCGTGCTCATCATCATCATCATCATCATCATCATCATCATCATCATCATCATCATCATCATCATCATCATCATCATCAACATCAACATCATCATCATCATCATCATCATCATCATCATCATCATCATCATCATCATCATCGTCGTCAGCATCATCATCATCATCATCAGCAGCAGCATCATCATCATCATCATCATCATCATCAGCAGCAGCATCAACATCACAATCATCAGCATCATCATCATCAGCATCATCATCATCGTCGTCATCATCATCGCCACCATCATCATCATCAGCATCATCAGCATCATCATCAGCATCATCAGCATCATCAGCATCATCAGCATCATCATCATAATCATCATCACCATCATCATCATCACCATCATCATCACCATCATCATAAGCAGCATCATAACCATCATCACCATTCTCATCACCAGCACCCTCACAATTAATCACCATCATTATTATCATCGTCGGCGTCGTCGTCAGCGTCAGCGTCAGCAGCGTCGTCGTCGTCGTGGTTGTCGTCGTCATCGTCATCGTCATCATCATCATCATCAGCAGCAGCAAAAGCAGCAGCATCATCATCACCACCACCATCATCATCATCATCATCATCATCATCAGCATCGTCATCATCGTCATCATTATCAACATCATCATCATAATCAGCATTATGGCCATCGTCACCGGCATCGTCATCGTGATCGTCACCGTCACCATCACCATCTCCATCACTACCAGCACCACCACCATCATCAGCATCATTAGCATGATCATCATAGTCAGCATCATCATCATCATCAGCATCATCGTCATCAGATTTGTCACCACCAGCATCATCACCGTCATCATCGTCATGATCAGCATCAACATCATCATCATCGTCGTCATCAGCATAATCACCAATACCATCATTACAACCATCCATCACCATCATCAGAAGCCATCACCATCCAGCATCACAATCATCGTCACCAGCATCATCCTCATCATCATCACCATTCATCTGAATCCTTATCACCATCAGCATCATCATCAGCATCGTGGTCGCCATCAGCATCAGCATCCTCATCAGCGTCATCGTCATCACCAGCACAAGCATCGTCGACATCATGATCGGCATCATGATCAGCATAAGCATCATCAGCATCATCATCTACATCAACATCAGCATCAGCAGCAGCATCATCATGATCATCAACATCACCATCGTCGTCATCATCATCATCACCACAAGTATCACCAGCATCAGCAGTAGCATTATTAACAGCATCATCAGCATCATCAGCATCATCATCGTCGTCAACAGCATCTCCACCACCACTACAACCACCACCACCACCATCACGATCATCATCATCACATCATCAGCATCATCATCAGCATCATCATCATCATAACTCTCATCATCATAACTCTCATCAGCATCATCATCATCATCATCATGATCATCATCATCATCATCATCATCATCATCATCATCATCATCATCATCATCATCATCATCATCACTGGAATCACCATCATCCCTCCTTCCTCACTCCTCCTCATTCTCCTCTCTCCCCCCTCCTCCTCCTCCTCCTCCTCCTCCTCCTCCTCCTCCTCCTCCTCCTCCTCCTCCTCCTCCTGACCCACCTCCTCCTCCTCCTCCTCCACCCTGCTCCTCCCTCCTTGAGCGGCTCCGTGGGTCGGCCTTCTCTCGCTCCGCGCGCGGCGCCGCGGGCGGGAGGTTCTGCCACACGGACTGCGCGGGGTGCCACGGCTTCGGCGCGGCCTTGGGCTCCTCCTTCTTGACGACCTTGGGCTCCTCCTCGGCGTCCTCGGCAGACCCGAGGGGAAGCCCACCTCCTCCTCCCCCTCCTCCTCCTCCTCCTCCTGACCCACCTCCTCCTCCTCCTCCTCCTCCTCCCCTCCTCCTCCTCTCCTCCTCACGTCCTCCTCCTCCTCTCCTCCTCCTCCGCTCCTTCTCCTCCTCCTCCTCCGCCTCCTCCTCCTCCTCGTCCTCCCTCCTCCACCTCCGCCTCCCCTCCGCCTCCGCCTCCCTCCGCCTCCGACTTCTCCTCCTCCTCCTCCCTCCTCCTCCTCTCCTGCTCCTGCTCCTGGTCCCCCTCCTCCTCCTCCTCCTCCTCCTCCTCCTCCTCCTCCTCCTCCTCCTCCTCCTCCTCCTCCTCCTCATCTGGCACCTGTGCCACTGGGACCCCTTCCCAGGAAAACAGGCGGGTAGCTGCCCGATCGTCACCCTTGTTTGCCCGTAGGGGGCCAAGGGGAGAGAAGATTGCTCTCGTCGCCAGCGGCCACCCATGGAGTGGGTGGTGGGTAGGTTGGGCGTCGGAGCACGGACTCCGGCGCCCCCTACCCCGAACAAGGCGCGCGGAGCACGGTCTCCTTGCGCGTCCTGTTTCGCGCACTCAGCACGCCACGTGGGCATGGCCCAGACCGTTGGCGCTGCTCTGGCTGCTGGCACTCCGCTCCAGAGGTGTTCGGCCGCTCCTGCAGGTTCTGCTTTGCAGGAGTCAGTCATGTGCTGTGCGAGCGTCGAGCTCAAAAAAATCCTCCTCCTCCTCATCATCATCCCTTTCCCTATACATACCTACCTCCTCCTTCTCTCTGTCGCACCCCCGGGTGTAGTGGTAGGGCGGAACGGGCGATTCGCCTGAGACCTCATCGACATTTGTGATCCTGAATCTTGGGATTTGGTACAGATTCACGGATGTCGAGGAGGCCATTATCAAAAGCGCTCGCCTTGGCGCCGCGCACATTCGCCATAGAATTCTACAACGGTTTCAAAGATGGAGAGTGGGTCAATTTCCATGTGGTTCTCGCCCTAGCGCCGCGCACATTCGTCTTGAATATTTGCAGCAGTCGGCCGATTGCAAAGTGCGGCGCTCACTTCAACGCTGCACACATGTGCCTTACAGTCCTGCAGCAGCTTCAAGGACGAAGGGCGAGTGGTTTCAAACATTGTTCAATGGATTCGCAGGGTTGGAGTCCCAAGAACTATGTTCTGGCATGCTGTAGGATTGCCAAGACACAACAGTCACGCTGATCCGCGAAATTGGAAATTGAAGTAAAGGCACGGCATTCTGACACGATTAAGGCACTTGGCCATGACTGAGGCACTTCACGATTGAGGCACTTCCTCCTCCTCTTCCTCATCATCCTCCTCCTCCTCCTCCTCCTCCTCGCTTCTCAACCCTACTCCTCCCGAGGGCCCCGTCTGGCCCCACTGGATCCTGGCTGCCCTTGCGCCTGCCGCTCGCCGTGGGCGTGGTCGCCGGCGCCGCCTTCGGGGACTTCGCGGGCTTGGCAGGCTCGGCCTCGGCCTCCTTCGGGGCCTTCTTCTCCTCGCGAGGGACGTATCCAAATCTGTGACGATGTGTACAGACGGACTTGATTGGACAGGACGCGCGAGAGGGCACAAGACCCTTCCGAAGGCCACGTCGCCATTGGAGTGTAAAAAGGCACGTGCCGCGAGGCACAAGACACGAGGGTACCCTTGAGCTGGCAGGGTCGACCTACTGATCCGGCCGGGCCGGCTGTTGCTTGTCAATCGGAGCTGGTGTCTCGGATGTCGCCCTCTGGGGCCCGTCTGCGGGCCACGGGACCATCGGGAACGAGTCCGGGGCGAAGAGCTGACCCAGGAGAAAAGGGTCGGGACGGCTGGGGCCGCGGACTGGACAAGATCACGTCGTCGGAGGTCCGGGTCCGCCTCCGTGGCCCTGGCTGCCTGGACACGGGGGCGCGATGCGGTGGATGCAGCAGGGGCGCGACCACAAGAGACCTTCCGCAAGAAACCCGACCCTGAGACCCCAGGACGTCCACATCGATTTTTTGGGGTGGGAACGTCGCGCTCGCCATCGCAAAGCCATCGAAGCCCAAGAAGCCCAGGGCACCCTGGAGGCAGGCAGGGTGTTTCTTGGCATGGGCCCCCACTGTACTCCGACCCCATCGGGGAGGCCCGTCTATTGTTTCTTGGTGTGGGAACCTCACGCTTTCCACAGCCAAGCCATCGAAGCCCAAGAAGCCCAGGGCACCCTGGAGGCAAGCAGGGTGTTCCTTGGCATGGGCCCCCACTGTGCTCCGACCCCATCGGGGAGGTCCGTCTACTGTTTCTTGGTGTGGGAACCTCACGCTTTCCCAAAGCCAAACCATCGAAACCCAAGAAACCCAAGGCGCCCTGGGGGCACGCAGGGTGCTTCTTGGCATGGGCCTGCACTGCGTCCCATGGCTGCGCGCCCCGCGCGGGGCATCCGAGCAGAGCCCCCCCCGTATAATATCCACGGTGTGGCGGCCGAGGCGTCCCCGTCCCCGCCACGGGGCCGTGGCCGCGGGTGTGTGCTCGCACCCGCACGGTCTCCTGCTTCGCCTCCGCAGCGGGGACCTCCTCTGCAGCATCCTTCTCCGCCGCGTGCTTCTGGTCCCTGCTGTCTTTGGTCAGGTAGTCCTCCACGTCCTCGAGCCCGAACGCGTCGTAGATCTCCTCGAAGGTCTGGAACTCGTCCTTCTCCAGGCTGTTCTCGTCCACGTAGTACTCGACCGAGTCGCGCAGCTCGTCCAGGTCCTCCATTGTCACCTCGTCGTTATCCAGCTTGCGCAGCATCTGCTCCAGCTTTGTGGTGTGCCACCTGTGCGTCTCCTGCACGAGCTTGAGGTGGGACCTGCCAGAGTCCTCGTCCTTCTTCTTGGACTTCTTGGTGGTCTGGGCCTGCGCTTCCAGGTCGGCGTCGATCTCGTCGATTCGTACATTCAGCTTGTCGACGTAGTCCTGGATCCAGGTCCTTGGGGAACCCAAGAGGTACCGATACCGCTCCGCTGCCCCCCGGACCTCTCCCGGGTTTCGTTCTAAGCAGAATTTCCAGGCGAACCCGGCGGTGGCGACGACAGAGGCCCAGGAGGCCCAGAAAGGGGAAAAACGAGGGGAGGGTAAAGGTATGGGTGCCTGCTCCACCCCTGCGGTCCTGTGCTTGTTGCGCTCCTCTTCGTGCGGGTCCATCTTGTTCCCCTTCGATAGGCCCTCCTTGGAGTACGTCTTGGTCTTGGCGTCCCGCTCGAACTCCTTGAAGCGCTCCATGTCGTTCTCTATCTTCTTGCGCGCCTCGGTGAGGGGGTTCTTGTCCTTTAAACAAGCGCGTTCCACTACTCGCAAAGTAACGGCTCGCAAATAGTATGGCTCCGCCATGGGGGGGATTTACGATACACCACATCTATGCAGACCTGTGTGTTTCGAATGTTTGCGAGCAGGCACTTTGCGAGCAGTGGAACGCGCTCGGTGGTCCTTTATACTCTTGTCGTTCAGCCATATCTTGATCTGCTCCCTGTCCCGCTGCAGCTTCTTGATCTGCACTTTTAGCTCCGTCTCGAACTTCTCGCGCTGGTTGGGCTGCGCGGCGCTGTGGAAGTTCTCCCAAATGCTCTGGAACTCCTCGTGGGCGAAACACATATCCGTATCCGCGATCTCGCGGGCCAGGCCCCTGGGCCGCGACTTCGCGGATACGGGGCCCTTTTTCCGCAGAGGGCCCGCGCGAAACGCATACCCCGTGCGACCGCGCAGCCGCGGCATCGCGCCCCGGAACCCAGACTGCGCGGGCGCGGATTCGAAGATGCTCGCCGCTCGAGACTCGCCATCGCTCGGACGTCCATTCCCTGTGCGTGTTTCGGTTTCGTGCGTGGTTTTTTCGCCAAATGATTAAGGATGCTCCTCGATGGCCCCCACCGAGGAAAAAATGCACACGTCCGAGCGATGCCAGGGAGAGCTCCTCCAGGCCCTCGTCCACCTTCTTGAGCACCTTGTCCACCTCCCCCTGCAGCTTGCGCACCGCCGCCATCCGCGGCGCACCTCTCCTCCGCCCCGCCGCGGCCCCGCGGCCGTGCGGGCCGAGAGAGGCCCCCGGGGATGGGGTGCGAGCCCAGCCGAAACGGCTCATGGAAGGCACAGAGGAGGACGAACGTGACGACGACGACGACGACGACGACGACGACGACGACGACGAAGAGGCGTCGTGCCATGGAAGAGGCGTGCGGCCAGCGGCTTGCGAGGGGGAAGGCCCGGCGATAAGGGGGACCCCTGGGCTCTCCAGTCGGGGAGGCGTACGACTCGGGTGCGGGGGACTCGGGTTGGCCTGACGGGGCCATCATAAAGATAACGAGACCCTATCCGAAATTTGACGCGAACTCCCGCTGCAAACATCTCACGAAAACTGGACCGTCAAAATCCAGGACGCGCGCGTCAAGAAACGTCGGCAAACCCGCGTTTCGGCTTACTCGAGTCTAACGTTTCCCCGTTCCAGGCCAGAGTGCCCCAATGCCCCCCCACACCCTCGACGACTCCGAAGGGGGTGTGGTTTGCAACCCGCGCCTCGGGGGCGGGCGGTCGGGGACCTCGACAGAGATCTTCGCCGCGCCGCGACGAGGGCTCCTCAAACCTTTTGCGCAACGAAGTGGCCCACCAAGCCCCTGTAGCGCCGATCGCACACCACACCTCGGCATGACCACACCCACTGTAGTCGCCGGCCCCCTGTGCAGCATCGGACGAGCACCAGCGGTGGGACCAGAGGTGGGGAAGCACGAGAGTAGCGATACCGCTGCTCCCAAGACCCCTCCCGGAGCCCGTCCTGACCAGGGCTGCGAGCAGCATCCATCCGCGGGGAGGGGGAAAGGGAGGGGAGGGAGGGAGGGGAGGGGAGAGGGGGGGGGAGCAGAGTGATCCTAGATGGGGAGGGGAGAGGGGGAGGGGGGGAGAGGGAGGGGAGGGAGGGAGGGGAGGGGAGAGGGGGGGGGAGCAGAGGCCTCCTAGATGGGTCGGAGGATCGCGCCGCATCGTCGAGGTGCCTCGCCGATGCATCGGCTTTGGCGGCGGTGCCTCGGCGACCTCAGCCGAAAGAAACTCGGGCTCCACGTCGAGCCGCACCGGCGATGCGGCGTGATCCTCGGACCCCATCTGCAGCAGGGGCCCGACCACAGGAAGCCTTCCACGAGAAACCCGACCCATGAGACCCCAGGACGTCCATCGATGTTTGTGAGAACGTCACGCTCTCCAAAGCCCAACCTTACCAGCCTGGAACATATCCCTATCCCTAAGCTGGGCATCGCCTCAACACAATGCCAATCTTAGGGATTCCCTTAGTTTTTCAGGGCGCATTCCTAAGATTGTCATCGCCTTTTGGCGTGTCAATCTTAGGGATAGGGATACGTTCGAGGCTGGTGAAAACCATCGAAACCCAAGAAACCCATGGCACCCATGGGGGCACGCAGGGTGCTTCTTGGCATGGGCCCCCCCTGCACTCCGACCCCGCCGGGGGAGAGACTCTGGGGACTACTTTTTGAATATTCTCTGACGTCTTGGGGGTATGTTTGAAGTATTTTTCATTGTTCGTCGAAAATCCCCCTGTAGGGGGACACGCCCGACATAAGCCCAGCCCCCCCCCCCCACGTGTGCGACCCTGGGCCCCTGGCTACCCACTGCTCCTGGGCCGTCCTCCGCGGCAGCGGCGGTCCTCTCGGGCGGTCTCCTCGGCGGTCTCTGCGGCCGTCCCCTGCCAGTCCTCTCGGCGGTTGCCGGCGATCGTTGGCGGGTTCCAGCGGCCTTCGGCGCGAAAGCTGGATGGCTGCGTTCGAACACCGAGCCCGATCGTGCACTACGTGCACGCGGAGCGAGGGGGAGGAGGAGGAGGAGGAGGAGGAGGAGGAGGAGGAGGAGGAGGAGGAGGAGGAGGAGGAGGAGGAGGAGGAGGAGGGAGGAGGGAGGGAGGAGGAGGAGGAGGGAGGAGGAGGAGGAGGAGGAGGGAGGAGGAGGAGAGGAGGAGGAGGAGGAGTCGAGGGGGAGGAGGAGGAGGAGGGGGAGGAGGAGAGAGAGGGAGGAGGAGAGGAGGGGGGAGGGCGAGGAGGTACCCCCCCCCCCCGAACGCTGCCTCCAGTCCTCGCCCGCCCCCCCCTGCTCCTCCCGCGGGCCCGGCGAGGCCCTGCCTGGAGAGACGCCGCCCACGGCGCCCGGGGGCCAGAGAGCAGGCCGCGCCGCCGAGCCACTGCAGAGCCTCGTGGGGAAGGGGGGCCCTGGCGCGACACCGGCGCGCGGCGGGTGCTCGACGAGGCCCGCCGAGGGCCGCCGGGGCTCCGTGGCCGCCTGGGCCTTCCGGCCCGGTGGGGCCAGGAAGGATTCCGACGCGGACGGACCCAGTTTGGGAGCGAGGCGTGGCCACAATGCTAGGACCCCCGCCCCTGGCCCGTCCCCCTCCCCCCGACTGATTCCTGTGCTCAAAGCCCTAAACCGACGGAGGCTCCAGTCCTCAATTGTTTTACGAAGGGAAAGTGCTCCAGCCGCAGATGTCGGCAAGAAGAAAGGAACATTTCCCCGGCTTCCACCGAGCGCAAGCGCTCCAGCCGCACACGGCGAATCTCCACTAGCAGTTTTGGTCCACTGACTGCAGGAAATCCTGCACATCTGGGCCGTCCTGATAAGTATCATCATGGTTCCATGGCTCTTTGCTCCGACGATCCGGCTGCAAGCAGGAGCGACCCCAGGCAAGAACGATCTTTGCCGCGCGGCTTTACGGGGCCACGGTAGGGCCAAATCCAAACACGCAAGCCGGCATTGGGGGGGCGCTGGGGGGGACCCCCGGAGGGGAACAGAACATGACACTGGCCCCCCGCGCCAGGGGCGGCGTTGAAGGCGCCGCCAAAGGGGTGCCCAGCGCCAGTCGGAGAAGCCTGCGCGGACCGCCGAACGTCTATGCTTCTGCAGCTGTGCGCTGCCCGAACTGGGGGGGAACCCACTTGGGCCCGCACCACGGATCCCTCTGGCGAAGGGTCACTCTTTTCGCATCGCGCTTCTCCTCCGAGCAACCCAGATGCCAATGAAACCGCCCACTCCTTCTGTCATACGCAGTCAACATTTGCGAATCTGCACGAAATGCGGAACCGACCTCCATTTGAGCAGGGACCGACCGTCCCGGCATTCCTATAGTCCTACCACGAAATGTTCCTAGAACCCCAAAAAGTTCTCAGAACCAAAACAATGTTCTTAGAACATGCACCCGATGTGATAAAACAAAAAAGGCTCCGCCAAAAATGTTATAAGAACAGTTCGCGGAAGCCACAACAGGTTCTTAAAACATGGTTTGGTGGGGCTATAGGCGAGCCAGGACGCTTCGCCGCTGCTTGATCCATCCGATTCTAAAATGGGGGCGGCACAGACGCCAGGCTCCCACGCCCCACCCCCCCTCCCAATAGCCACCCCCCCCATCGGCACCGCCCCCCACGCCGCCCTGCCACGGGGGCCACAAAAGCCGCGCCGCCGCCGCGCACAGCGCGACGGACCAGCTGGCGCGACGCGAGGGCCGGCCACCCTGGCCCGCGCAGCAAAGCCCGCGCGTCGAGGCACGCTCGCGGGCTCGCGTGCGCGGACCGAACGTGCCACGAGGGCCCCCATCGCCCGATCCCAGCGGGCGCGCGCTGGAAGCCAGAGCCCCAAAGCCACGGGCACGCCTTGCAACCGCGCGCGCCCTGGCGGGGCGGCGCGCGCGCGTGCCCTCCTCGGGCTCGGGGATGCGAGAAGCACCCCCGAGCCCCAGAGATGCCGGCGCGCGCAGGCCCAGCTGGGCCTGCATTCAATGATCTGAACGAGTCTGAAGCAAATACAGGAAAATAACGCGATGCGAATGGCCAGCAATGCTTTGCATAGATGCAATTGAAGATCAATCAACACAAGACTTTCCCATACAAACCTTGTATTTCCCAACCTACATGTTATATGGTACGTATACGTTCATATTTTTAGAACTATCAGACCTCAGGGAGGAGGCACCCACTCGAGCGAAATCGATAGCTTCAATGGCTTTGCCTGGGCGCCCAGGCTGGACGACGGTCGGGCGCGGCGGGCAGTCCTGCAGGCCCAGTGGCCACACAAGAATTACTCTGACGGAAGAACCCCACATAAGAATCCTCCGGGCGAATCTGGAAAAAGCCATCACCGTCGTCCTCGTGGTTGGTGAGGCGTCCTGGCTGTCTCTTCTGCGTATATTTCCTCTCGCCTTGGCGCGGGCCGCCCCTTCCTTCCTTACTCGTCCCTCGTCCCCTCGCCCCCCCTGTTTGTTCCGCGCCCCGCACCTCCTCCCCTTCGCCTGTATGCATGAGCGCGCCATGTCGATGTTCCTCGCGCCGTCGCCGCCACGGCCAAGCACAAGGCGCGTTCTCTACTGGTTCACGTTTGCGCACGTGAAGCCGTTGGGACAACCCCGGGCGGGCCAGGCTGTCGGTGCAACCCCGCGAGCCGTTGGCGCGCAAGACCAAGCCGTTGGGACAACCCCGCGGGCTTCGAGCGAGGCGCAGCCGCGCTCAGGCGGAAGGCAGCACGAAACCCAGCTCTGCCGCGAGCTGCTTCGCCTCCGCCCTGGACAAAACCGCTCTCTCGTCAAACTCCAGGAGCGCCTTCCGCAGGGACGCCGGCGGCCCGCGCTCCAGGAACTCTCGCGGCGGCGGCCGAAGGATCAGCATGTTCCGCATGCACGTAGCGCGGGAGAACATGACGTAGAGGTGCAGCCACCACTGCTCGTCCGACATGCCCGTGCGGCCAGCGTCCTCGTCTCTCGCGCAGTCGATGGTGACGCCCTTGCGCAACGTCTGGCCCTGCGACAGCGTGGAGGTCAGGTAGTACGCGTAGCGTCAGGGTGAACCCCGAGCGGCGCACGCTGTGCGCCCCCGAGTCTGCCATGTGAACTCCCTTTCGCTGGGCCTGAACATCAGCAAGCTCCGCGCCCGCGCCTCGGCCTGGCCGTCGTCGTCGGCGCCTTCGGCGCCCTGTCGCAGCACCTCGGCGACCTGAGGAGCCCAAAAAAACTTCCTTGTTGCGTCCAAAATGTGGCCTGGGAGCTGCGTTCTGGCAGCGCGAGAACCCAAAATTGACGACAGTTACAGGTTTTGGATGACCCGCTCGGATTACCAACGTGATCTGCGGGCCCAGTAGGGGGGGGGCTCCCGCCTGAGACTTCCACGCAGTTCACTCACAGACGAGGCTCCCGCCTGAGACTTCCTCCATATTCAGGCTTGAGGAGCCCAAAAGTGACGACAGTTACAGGGTTCCGATGACCCGCTCGGATTACCAACATGATCTGCGGGCCCCATAGAGGGGGGCTCCCGCCTGAGACGTCCTCACACATCACTCCAGAAGACGAGCTCCCGCCTGAGACTGTCCTCCAAATCAGCTTGACAGCCCAAAAGTGACGAAACAGTTACAGGGTTCCGATGACCCGCTCGGAATACCTGAACTTGATCTGCGGGCCCCGTAAGGGAGGGGGCTCCCGCCTGAACCTTCCTCAGATTTCATCACACGACGAGGCTCCCGCCTGAGACTTCCTCCAAATTCCAGGCTTGAGAGCTCAAAAGGTGACGACAGATTTTAAGGGTTTCCGATGACCCGCTCGGATAACCAACATGATCTGCGGGCCCCATAGGGACGGAGCTCCCGCCTGAGACTTCCTCCCAATTCACTCACAGACGAGGCTCCCGCCTGAGACTTCCTCCATTTTCAGGCCTGTGGAGCCCAAAAGTGACGACCGTTACAGGGTTCCGATGACCCGCTCGGATTACCAACGTGATCTGCGGGCCCCATAGGGAGGGGGCTCCCGCCTGAGACTTCCTCACAATTTATTCAACGATGATGAGGATGAGGATGATGAGTGGTGGTGAAGATGAGTGGTGAAGAGGATGATGATTGATTGTGAGTGGTGGTGGCGATGATGATGTTTGAATGAGGATGATGATGATGATGATGATGATGATGATGATGATGATGATGATGTTCGTGAGCGTGTGAGAGAGTGCGAGTGATGATGATGAGTATGTGAGTGACTAAGCATGTGAGAGAGCATCATCGATGATGCTGATGAGGTTGATGATGAGAGAGTGTGAGTGAGTGTGAGTGTGTGTGTGTTCCTGTTCCTGCGCGGGGTGTCCAGAGAAAACAAGAACCCCACTTTGGATGTGGGGAAAAAAAAATGGTCACGTCGACAAAAGAAGCACTGTCACTCAGGAAGAGTGGCCACATGTCTGTTTCGCACGGTTTTAGATGGCCTCTCCGGAAAAATAGCGGTCGCGCAAAAACGTAGCGGTCACTCTGGCATGCAGCAAAGGCGCAACCCGCGAGCATTGTGATCACAGCAGCCGCGCCCACTTTCGCCCGCGCACCCTCTCCTCAGAAGTTGGAGACATGGGCGCGCGCTCTCAGCGTTCCCTTCGACCCCCATGTTCCCATGGGGACTTCCACGCTCGAGGTATTCGGGCGCCCGCAACAACTCGGGTGTCCGCATCACGGATGCACGACCAACAAGTACAGTTCCAACGACGGGAAGTGCGACGTGCGATCACTCCAGCGCGCCGACGTGTTGTTTCCCGCGCCGCACCAGGGCTTCACGCCCAATCACGTGTCTTTTCGTTGTTGTTTTTGTTGGTTGCTGCTTGAAGGAGTGAGGAAGAAAACGTCGGAGGGCGGCAGAATGACTCCTGGTTGTGTTGGCAACCGCCCGAATTATCAGGGATGACTGATGCCCAGGGTAATTAATTTCAGTTTGGGCCCCCGAGGCCCGAACCTGCAGTTACCCCTGCATGCTCTGAGGCAACCCGGGGCGCGAATCGGTAGCTATCCCTGACCGTCCCCAGCCCTGATGTTTCTAGAGAAAGAAACAATGGCATAAACACAAACTCTTGGCGCTCCGCGCGAAGCGCCAAAAGTTTGTCTATACAGGTTTTTGTTTCTTCTTCGAAGTGTGTAGCTATCGCTGACCGTCCCCAGCCCTGGTGCTTCTGGGGGCTCTGAGCGTGGCCGGGCGAGGCGGCGCTCACCTTAGTTCAGGCATTTCCTCCTACAGGCGGATTTTGGAAGCAAAATCGACCATCGCCAATCAACACTCAAGAGTATTTTCGAATAAAAGGAGAACATCGACCCCTTGACCTATGTTGCTCACATCGTACTTTAGAACCAGTGTCGAAACAGTGTCAGACGAGTGTCTCCCAGGGCCCAACACGTGAAAACTTTCGAGTTCCGGGTCTCTTTTTTCTGGTGCTCGAACTTCTTTCTGGTGATCAAGGCTAGAAAGCAGGTTGGAACATCCTAGCCCTTGACTATTTGATGACTCCTTTTGAGTCTTCCTCCTGTAGAGGGTTATGCCCGACGTCACGCTCACCGCCTCCTCCGTGGCGGGGGGGGGGGGCATGGGGAACAAAAAGTGGCATAAACATAAAAACTCGGAGGTCCGCGCGGATTTCTCGGATCGGCGCTGGGGCCCCCCGGCGGCGCCTCCGGCGGCCGCCCCTGGCGCGCTCCGCGCGCCAGGGAGGGGGCCCCAGCGCCGATCCGAGAAATCCGCGCGAACCTCCGCGTGTTTATGTTCATGTCATTTGTTGTTCCCCTAAATCCCGCCACCGTGCCTGGTGCCCGGGTTGTGGGTCTGAGGCCTCTTGGATGTTTTGTTCGGATCTCGCCGAGGCCTCTTCGTTCGGGGGTCCCTCAGCACAGGGGGGCAGATCGAGGACTGCACTCGGGCACATCGAGTACATCGACCTCCGAGTTGTTGTTGCCTAAGGGGGGGGGTAAGGGGGGGCGCGGCGGGGCGCGGGGCGCCGGGCCCCCCCCGACCGGCGCACGGCGTCCAGGATGTCGCCCAGACTCGGCGGGGGCGCCGGCCGCCCGCCTCCTCCTGCGCGCGGGGGGGGGGGGGGGGGCGAAGGCCCTGCCCTCCGAGGGGCCTGGAAGCGGACGCGGCCGCCGGGGGGACTCCTGTTTGTGACGTGAGGGCAGCCAGAGGAAATGAGAGGCCTCCTCCTCCTCCTCCTCCTCCTCCTCCTCCTCCTCCTCCTCCTCCTCCTCCTACTCCTACTCCTACTCCTACTCCTACTCCTACTCACACTCCTCCTCCTCCTCCTCCTCCTCCTCCTCCTCCTCCTCCTCCTCCTACTATTCCTACTCCTCCTCCTCCTCCTCTCCTCCTCCTCCTCCTCCTCCTCCTCCTCCTCCTCCTCTTCCTCCTCCTCCTCCTCTCCCTCCTCTCTCTCCCTCTCATCCCTTCCCTCCTCCCTCCCCTCTCTCCCTCACCTCTCTCCCTCAACCCCCCTCCCTTCCTTCCGCGACGCTTGAAATCAGGCCCCATGAATGGGCTAGCTCACTGGGCGCGCCCCCCGTCGGCGCTCTCGAGGGAGGGGGGCTCTCACAGCGAGCGGCCCCTGGACCCCCCAACATCCGTGGGCTGCATGCGGGAGTGAACCCGGGCAGGGGCCTTTCCTGCGTGGCCTGCCGATCGCTGTGTGCGGTGCGATGGTGCTGGCCTGCGCGCTTGGATCTGCCCCCCGCACCGCCCGAAAGACTTGTGGACCCACCTACTAGTATGACTCACGACAACGCCCGGGACCCGCCCCGCCCCCCTCCCCCCTCCCCTGGCCACGCCACGACTCGCACGGGCGGCATCCGGGAAGGAGCCGATCTCAGGCCCTCCCAGCTGGCGCCTGCGCGAATCGTGACGTGACCGGCCTCCTCCCCACCTTCCCCCCCCCTCCCCTCCACGGTCACGCCCGTCCTCCCCAGGGGACACGAGTCTGCCGCTTGCGGACGAGAGCGGCTCCCGTACGAGAGAGCGGCGCCCGTGCACCGAGCCGTGCCTGGACTCCGTTCGGGCCCCGCTCCAGCGCGGTGCTCGGCGAAGAACTCGGCAGGCACCGTGCCACTCCTGCCGGTCGAAGGTCGACGACGCCTCGGGAGGCGCCAGGGCGGTACGGCGCACACAGGTCGCTCCCGGACCTTACGTGGCGGGTTCTGGAGACCCGGAAGCAAACTCCCTGCCGCCTCCTGGAGTCTGCAGCCTTGACGTCCGCCGGCCCTCCGCCGGCCCTCCGCGGGCGTCCGCCAGCGGAGCCGCCCCCGCTACGCCCCCCGCGTCCGCCAGCGGAGCCGCCCTCACGTTTGGGCGGCGCTGGTGCCGAGAGGGCTGGCGAGGCCGTGAAACGCACACGGGACGCAGAGGCGACACCCCGGGCGAGAAGCAGAGCTCCGTGTCCGCGGCCCAGCGGGCCGAGGCCCCGGGCCGCGCGCCCCCGTGGCTACGGGGCGTGCCCTTCGCGGGCGCCCCGCGCGGAACGCATCCGTGAGACCGTGCGTCCGCGGGATCGCAGCCAAGAGTCCAGACCGCGAGGGCGCGGGGACGGGTATGCTCGCGGCTCGTGGCGAAAAGGCCGAGAAGCGAAACGAAAGCGAGAGGCAAGCGACTGCAGGCTCTGTTGGGGCCTCGCCGGAGGACCTTCGTGGGGGGCGGCCGGGAGCTCCCCTCGGCGGCTCTTAGACGATGGAAGCTCCCTGGGGGCCCCTCTTGGGCCGGCTTGGTCTCCTCTCGGGCATCCTGGGCGGTGCTGGGGCGACAGCAGAAGCCCTGTGGGCTGTCTGGGTCGCCCTGACGACTTGGGAGGTCCTGGGCGCCTGTCGAGCAGCCCTGAGGCTCTCCTGGGCCCACCTGGAAGCCTCTGGGGGCGCGTCTCGTCCCGAAGACTCCCTAGACCGCGGGGAGACTCCTCCTCCTCCTCCTCCTCCTCCTCCTCCTGCTCCTGCTCCTCCTCCTCCTCCTCCTCCTCCTCCTCCTCCTCCTCCTCCTCCTCCTCCTCCTCCTCCTCCTCCTCCCCGGGGACAAGGGACACCAGGGGTGTCGAGCCGTCCTGAGCCGAGACCGCGCACACGGATACAATCGGGTCTGATTGACAAGGTTCCTCCGAGGGCCACATTGCAAGTGGAATGTCAGAGGGCATGGGTCGCCGAGCTCAGAGCACAAGGGTATCCTCGATTTGGCAGGTCGATATGCAAATCAGTCTCGACTTTATGTTGTTCGCCCGCGAGGGTCTCCTGAACTTGTTGGGAGGAACTGGGAGGTGCGCTGCCATATCTGGAATCGGGCGGGCGACGCTGTCTCCCGTTCTCTCGTTGTCTCCAGTCGTCTCTCTTTGTGTCCCGTTGCTTCCCGTTGTCTCTCGTTGGCTCCAGTCGTCTCCCATTGTCTCCCGTTGCCACTGCTCGCATCCCCATCTCCTTCCCTAAGCCTAGTCCTATCACTATTCCTCTTCCTATTTCTGTGCCTATCCCTCGATCCTGTGTCCAGGAGCCTGTGCCTATCCCGATTGCCGCTTAACCCTTTACTACATGACGATCTCTATCCACGCCCAACTCCCGATCCCACATCCCTGTACCTCTTCATCCCTATACACCTAGCCCTCTGTCCCTATGCCCACTTCTATATCTATCCTCATCGCGATCCCTCCGTCGTGACCCCCTGTCGTGGCCCCCTCTCGCAACTATGCAAAACTGTCGAGGGTCCTCTGCCGCAATGGTGCCAACGCGTGGGCTCTATCGGGCCTCCTGGGACGCTAAAAGAAGCCCGAAAGAGGTAAGGCGCTCAAACCTGACAAAAAGCGAAAGGAACAGCCTGTCGAGCCGTTCCTGGCCACGGCGCGTCTTTTGTGTCTGACGCAGTGTCGGAGGAAGGGAATGAGGGGGGGAACTACAATTATGCGAGCGCGTTCCACTACCCGCAAAACAACTACTCGCAAACGGCTTGGATCCGCCGCGGGGGACTTACAGTACACTGCACAGAGGAACACAGATGTCTGTCGGACGTTTGGGAGTAGGCACTTTGCGAGTAGCGGAACGCGCCCGGTGAACAATGAGGCAAGCGTGAGACCATACAATAACTCTAAACACTTGCAGCAACCGAGGCGGGGTAGCGGGAGAAGAGCTGTGCCGCAACGCGTGTCTGCAGAGCTGCTGGCTCGACCAGAGCTGCTGGCTCGACCACAACACGTGCACTGCGAGGCGCAGTACTGCAAAAGAGGCACACCACACCCTCGTGCGGTTCATGCACGTCTCGTAGCTGTAGCACAACAGTGGTGTAACGTCGTGCCGCGTCATGTCAGAATGCCAGTATCTTAGAATGACAAAACATGCTAGAATGCTAGAACGTTACAATCGAGTGCCTCTTGTTTCTAATGTTGGGATGTGATAACACCGTGCCGTGAAATCCGCCGATCCGGCGTGTGAGTTTCTGAGAGCGTGGACTTGAGCTCGCTCAAGCTTCGCTCTGCAGGGGGGGGGGGGGGCGTACGCCATTTCCGGCGTCCTTGCCGACGTTTTTCGGTACACGGGGATATTTCCGACGCCATTTCCGACGCCTTTCGGTACCCGGGGACAGGGGGGTATCGAAAACTCCACTTCCGGAGCCCCCCCCGGATCGGCGGCACTGGCCGGAGGCCAGCCCAATACTGTACCTCTGATGTGTCTGTCTGCTGCCGTGCCATGGGCGGTGCTCGGCCTCTGCGGCTGGGCTCCTCGTGGACGGTGACCACGAGGGCAGGGTGCGCGCGGAGAGCCCCCCTAGACCAGCACCGTGCGGTCCCTGCCGTGCCCAGGCCGCCTGTCGAAGTACCTTCCATGGCTAGGGGGCCCCATTGCGAGCCCTGCCCCTCCTCCCCACGATCTCGGAGTGGGAGGGTGGGGTTCACTGCGTCCGGGAGCTCCCGGGCGAAGTGAACCCCACCCTCACCACCTAAGCAGTCGTGGGGGATAGGGGCAGGGTTCGCATGGGGCCCCCTAATGGTACCCGTGAGGGATAAAGTGCGGAGTGGGCCCAGCTCGCGCGAGTTCTGTCATGGTCTTGGCGTCCAGCAGCAAGACATACGTCTCCTTGCGCAATGTGTCCAGGACGTTCGTCATGATAACGCCGTCATCCTCGGACAAACCTTTAGGGTCTGGCACGAAGATTGGCTCCCCTGGGTAATGCCCATCGATGTGCCAATACGTGTAGTTCCCTGTGTGCACGTCGACCTTGATGAGCGAGTCGAAGTTATCTGAGTCGTCGCTCACCATCCAGCAACCATACGCATAGTGGTATGGCTTGCCGTTCAAGTCATCATACCGGATTGTGGGAAACTCCATGCCCACTGCTCCTGGTGCCAGAGGCTTCGGATCCACATAGCTGCCAGGCTTGTCCAGTGGAAGTGTGAGGCGGAACGGCGTTGAGACGCGCGAGCCAGACGTCGACGTATTCACGTAATGGTCCATTGTGAGCTGGGTGAACGCCAGGCTGCATGGCAAGAAAGACGGAAACAACCGGATCGTATCTACCACTATGCTGTTCGAAGGTGCATCGTAGTACGCGTTGATGTGATGAATGGCGAAAATATTGTGAGTCAAAGGGTAAATAATTGACTCGCCACTCTTACGGCTCACGAGCCGCACATGCGTGCGCGCAAGAGGGTTCGAGCCGAAGCCTTTCCAATCGACGTGACCGACTTGTGTGTTTGCAGTTGGGTAATAGCACGGGGTTTCAAGCATAATGTAATACTCACTGGTCGCGAGAGGCATGTGTTGAAATGACGGAGTGCCATATAATGGCGCAGATTCCTTCGGCTTCTCAATTGTAGCAATGACGTCTCGTTTCCTACTACCTGGCTTGATTGACGTCACAATATAACCGGGTGTGCCGCCAGAATCTTTTACCACTCCAGTCACCAAGTGATGGAGAATGTAACCGTCCACCTTCATATCATGGGTTGGGGCCAAGAAAGGTGCGTCAAAATCATCTCCAAAAACAAACGGCATCTCAAGGGGCTCGAGAGTGTCAGGATCAACGCAATTGGCATTGGAGACACCTGTTGAATGAACCAATTGCCCCTGCACCTCGCTGAATGCGACGCCCGTTGGGAAGCTGGCGTTTCGAGGTTGCAACAGTGCACCAGGCATGGCGCTCTCGATGGGCAAGGGGGGAGGCGGTACATTGTTGACGGTGCGATTGTAGGCTTCGTCTTTGTTCCATCTCATCGAATATGATACCGAGCCCCCCGAGAACTTGAATGCATTGAGGGTGATGAGGCCATCCAACCACCATCCATCGGGCCAATAACCAGGGGCACCACGGTAGAGTGTGCCGGCAAGAAATGAAGGAACTTCCCCTTGCACGTTAAGGCGCACGTCAGTGTATGACATATTCAAGGGCAACGACTCATAGCCAACAGCACCTGGATTCGGCGAGGCCAACGGCAATAAGATGCCATGGCCACCATTACCAAAGGCTACGCCGAGAAGCAAAAAGATCGATACGCCGACGAATACTGGCGTCATGGTCATTGCTAGTCCTACCGCTGTTGCCCGTCAAGAGTTGGGCTCAAAGAGCTCAAATGGTTTGAGCCAAATGGCTGTCTCATGGGTTCTCTTGGGCAAAGCTGGGCGGTCCTGGATTTCTCTGGGGAGGACTTGGCGATCTCTTGGGTCGCTCTCGGGCCTTGGTATTCTGCTTGAGCTCTCTTGGGCCCTCTGGGGCGATCAGAAGCTTAAAAAACCCAGGACTCTTGAAAAACCTTACGAAGTCAATGATTCCCGCATCCGGAAACCTCTAGGGGGTCCCCTCTCGGTCGGCCGCTGAGACAGACCGAGCCATCTGGAGGCCATCTTGGGCGAGCTGGGGGGCCTCCGCGGACTCTCTCTTGGCTAGTCGTGGGCGTCGGTCGAGACATCCTGAGGCCACATTGGCCAAGCTTGGGAGATTCCTGGGTATCTAGAGCACTCGATGGCGCCGAGGGGGGTACTCCCAGTTACGGAAGAGGCACGTGCCTCGAAGGCCCTGTCCACGGTCCTCCGCTGCACGTGTGCATAATTATGCACACGCCGAGCAGCCTCAGTACGGATACCGAGCTCCACATGCACATACGCACACATGCAAATGCCCAGAGGCCCCCCATGAAGGGGCCCTGGGACACACAAATAAATACACACAAATAGATGGATCCCCCAGATTTTCCCATATGTTCTGGGTTTTTGTCTCCCCCCCACTTCCCATATTCTCCCATATTTTCTGGGGAATCGACGATTCACATTGTGTGTCTGTGTCTTTTTCCCTCCTGACAGAGGCGCCCCCCAAGAGACCCCCCCGAGAGACCCCCAGGAGGCCCACACGGATCACCCAGGAGGCGCCAGTGGGCCCCAAGAGGTCCCAAACGACCCTCCGAGCGCCCCCCGAGAGGCCCCCCCCCCCCCAAGAGACCCCCCAGGAGGCCCCCAGGAGGCCCACGCGAGGCACCCCAAGGAGGCGCCCCATTGGGGCCCCCAAGGAGAGGTCCCCCAAAAAGCCCTCGGAGAGCGGCCCCCGAGAGGCATCCGCGGAGACTCCCACAGGGCATCCTGGAGGGGCCCCTGGCCCACGACCCGGGCACGGTGGCGGGGTGGGCCGAAAGCCATGGCATGAATCATATGACGATTCGGAAAAAAAGGGAGAGAACGATTCAAAAACATCGCCATCACCATCACCATCACCAAACACACCCAATCGTCACTATCACCATCATCACCAGCATCATCAAGCTCATCATCAACATTGTCACCATCACCATCACCATCGTCATCGGCAGCCTCATAATAATCAACATCACCATGAGCATCGTCGTCATCATAATTCGTCGTCGACAACATCATCTTCATCACAATTCGCCGACCCAACGAGCCAGAGGCGTGCTAAAATCTCCGGTAACAGGTCAGAATATGTCTAGCTCGCGCGCGCCATGCGGCCACTGGGGGCCTTCGGACGAAACATACCAGCCGCTGGGAAGAAATCACCTCTACGAGGTCCCGCGCGGACCGCGATCAACAAATGCAGCTGGAACATGCACGATTGACAACTGACAACGCTCTCACTGCCCCGCGGCCACCAGCGCCGTGTGGGCCGTGCCTGTGAGCTTCTCCACAGGCTTTCAGGGTTGCGAGGCTCGCGGCTACAAGAGGCTTCGCGTTGCTCGCTTTTTGATGAAATATGCTGACCTGTCCACCCACCCAATCTGGCCCTCTATGGGCTAACTTCTGGCATGTCTGGCCAGCGAGGCGTGCCTCCTTACTCACCGTCGTCGTCGCTGTCGTTGCCTCCCCTCTCCGACGCGTGACGGCCTTGCTGGCAAGGGGGCGGCGCATACAGCCGTGTCGTTTTGAAGCGTTCCCTCTTGCGCCACTCCTGACTTAATTGTAGTGCAAGCAGGAGCAGGAGGAGGAGGAGGAGGAGGAGGAGGAGGAGGAGGGGGAGGAAGAGGAGGAGGGGGAGGAGGGGGAGGAGGAGGAGGAGGAGGAGGAGGAGGAGGAGGAGGATGAGGAGGCGTCGTTGAGGCCTGTTCTCCTACTCCCTCTCTTTTGGGAACGGGCCCCGCTGCCTTCGCAGTGTCGACTGTCACCCGCGTGGAGCTCGACGGTTAACCCGCCTGCACAGTGCACACACACACACACACACACCACACACACACACACACACCATACACACACACACACACACACTTGGTGTCGCCCATGGAATTCCACAGAATGCGACGTGGCTCGCCGACGGTTGCGTCCCTCATCACAAGTCCTCGGGGTAGATGGGTGCGCAGTTGGCCGCACCAGGGAATGCTGGGCAGGTCGCTGGGAAGTTTATTTAAGTTGGTTTCTGGGGAGGGGGAATGAGAAACTCCCCCCACGTATCGCCCCCCCCCATTGCGCAACGCCCGATCAAAGGTCCCATCCCATTTTCCGAGGCCAGCACTTAGCCCTCGACCCGTTTTTCGATGGCCCCGGGGCCAAACAAGCCCCCTCCGGGCCGAAACCGAGAACAGACGCCTGGACGGACAACATCAGTCAGAACCACCGTCGGGACTCTGGCCCTAGGGCCAAGACTGCAGAGGTTGCGAAGGGCAACTCCGAGGGAGAACGAAAGACGGGGACTGGCCCAGAGCGAGCAACATCGACCTGATCGACCTGCAGTCAGCGACACGTCGCCGATGGATCGGCGATAAGTAGGGCCCCGATCGCGAATCAGAACGTCCCAGGGCGGGGTGGGCTAATTATCGGGCCCCCCTCGGCGATCAATGGGCGATTGGGGGGCGATGCGTCCACCCCCGAGACTATCCCCCCTGACGGTGCCCCGTGGTTTTCGGATCATAGCTCGGCTCTCTGGCGACCGCTCGGGGTCATTCGGGCACCCCCAGAAAGCCCTCGGCGAGGCGCAGCCGCTGGAGGGTATCCCGAGGCTAGACAACGACCGAGGACCGGCGCGAACCTGCAACCTTGTAAAAACCTTGGAAAACCTATCCATTCCCCCTCTCCCCTAACGTTGCCTCCAGCTCTCTCCTCTCCCCCAGCTTCCCCTGCCGGCACGCCCAAGCAACCCGCGCCCAGGACGCTGCCCGCCGCGCCAGAGAGCCACAGGCAGGAAGCACGCCGCGCCGTCGAGCCAGAGCTCTGGCTCGCTGGCGCCGCGTGCTCGGCGGAACCCGACCGCGGAGGGACCCGAGGCTCCATCATAGCAAGGGATAGGTCGGGCAAGTCACCCTACAGGCGGATTTTTGAGGCAACATGAAAAGGGTCGAAACATACTCAAACAAATCATCAAACATATTACAAATACCGTCCACATACTATTTTTGACGATTTTTGGTTACTCCTCCTGTAGAGGGACATGCCCGACTTAAGGCAAGGGCCTTGGGGCGAGGGGGCCCCAAGGCTCTGTCCAGGACGGCCTGGCGGAGCCCCCGGGCCATGGAGCCTGGGGGGGGGAAGGGCCACGACGGCGGCCTGCGATTCCCCGGGGGGCGGACCGTGCGATGGAGGGAGTACCCGCCCGGCGTTACCCCAGACCGGGGCCAGGCCCTGGAGCCTGGAGGGGGCGAGGACGACGACGGCGGCCCAAGCAGGGAAACGTACGGGGACGCGAATCCCCGAGGGGCGGGCGGGCGGCGTCCCCCCGGTGGAACAGGCCGCAGCGCCTTACCCAGCGCTTTCGGACGGCCCTGCCTCGTGCAGCTGTGGGCTTCGTGCGTGCTTGTTCTGCCAGGCGATCCAGGATGCTCCTCGATGGTCCTCGCCGAGAAGAGTCAAGGGGCCCAAGGACACACAAATAAATACACACAAATAAAAAGATTCCCAATATTTTCCCATGAAGGGGCCCGGAAGGGGCCCAAAAAAAACCCCATGAAGGGGCCCTGGGACACACAAATAAATAAACACAAATAACAAGATTCCCCAGATTTTCCCATATGTTCTGGGTTTTTGTCTTCCCCCCCACTTCCCATATTTTTTATATTTTCCTGGGAATCGACGATGAATTGCGTCTGTGTGTTTTTTTCCCCTCCTGAAAGACTACACACGTCTGAGCGATGCCAACTGCGGCGACGGGCGGGCGGGCGGGCGGCGGGCAGCGTGGCGGCGCGGCGACGGCGCGGGGACGGGGGGCGGGCGGCGCGGCCCGGAGTGCCGCTGCAGCCGCCGGCTGTGCACGGGCCCCCTCGGCGCTGGAGCGCGACTTGCCGGCGGGGCACATCGCGGCGCTCGGCGACTCCCTCGGCGTCGGGCGCGCGGGCGCCGGGACATCACAACGATGAGAAACAGATATGCCACCGGCAGGGAAGCGAGTGCTTGTAGAAGTGGACAAAGACAGGAGCAGAGCAGGATCTAGCAGAATAAACCAGAACTATGTGCAACAGACTGAACAGAAGTACGGAACCGTAAAGTGGAGCAGAAGAGAGAGGAACACGGGGTGTAAAGAGCTGCAGGAGCAGATAAAAGTGCACAGTATCACAGGGAACTGCAGCGTATGTTGGCGTGCATCAGACATGTTAAATAACTGGGTATGGTATAACAAAATATAATGGAAAAGCTTCCCTGGCGATGAATTCGTCGGGGCTGAGATGTCACGAACGTCGCTGACTAGCTACTAGCAGGTAGTTGTTGAGGTCGTAATACTGTCGTGGTCGTACTGGTCGCAATCAGGCTACAAGCCTCACATAAACCTCTTATAAAACCTCTCGTGAGCTCCTTATGAGAAGCCTCTTTGAAGCACCTCAGCAGCCTCGCACGAGTCTCTCAGAATCCCCTCATACGCACCTCAAGCGCCTCCAAGAAGCCTCTCAGAAGCTTCTCTGCAGCCTCTCAGAAGCACCTCTGAAACCTCTCGACAATGTGCCAGAAGCCCCTCAGAAGACCATCGGACGCCCATCAGACGCCCCGAATAAGCATCGCAAGAGCCTCTCATAAGCCTTACACATTCCTCGCAGAAGCCTCTCGGAAGACGCGCAAAAGCGTCTCTGAAGCCTATCAGCCTCTCACAAACCTCCCGAGAAGCTCCTCCGCTGTGCTCGGTAATACCAAGCTCAGCTCACCTACGAAGCTCGATGGAATCTGACCCGTCCAAGATGTCTGAACCGATGGGGTGCAGTGGACCGTCCCGTTGGGGTCTCATCTGTACTCAGTCTCGAAGCTGTCCCTATCCCTAAGATCGGAAGGCCAAGAGCAATGGCAATGCCGCCGTCGTCGTGGACTTCGTCGTCGTTGTCAGCGTCGTCGTCATCGTCAGCGTCGTCGGCGTCGTCGCCAGCGTCGTCGTCGTCGCAAACGTCGTGGTCGTGGATTTCGTCATCGTTGTCGGCAGCGTCGTCGTTATCGTCGTCGTCGTCAGCGTCGCCGGCCTCGTCGTCGTGGTAAGCGTCGTGGTCGTAGACTTAAGTCGTCGTCGTCGTCGTCGTCATCGTCGTTGTCGTCTTCGTCGTCGTCAGCGTCGTCGGCCTCGTCGTCGTCGTAAACTGAGTGGCAACGATAGGGGGGGACTGGCATAGGGGGGACGCATCGACCTGGAATCGGCGATACATCGCCGATTGATCGGCGATAGGCCCCCAATAGTGAATCCGCACCTTCCTGTGCAGGTTGGGGCTATCGGGCCCCTATCGGCGATCAATGAGCGATTCGGGGTCGATGCATCCCCCCTATGCCTATCCCCCCCTATCGTTGCCCCCGATACACGTCGTGGTCGTGGACGTCGTCGTCGTCGTCAGCGTCGTCGTCAGCGTCGTCGCCAGCGTCGTCGCCAGCGTCGTCGTCGTCGTCAGCGTCAGTGTCGTCGTCGATACGCGCTCGACATCGACGAAAACGGGCCCGCCCTCCCTGCCTCCGACGCCTGCCGGGCCCTGGCTCTTGCGGAATCCACACTCGAAAGGCCGACCAGAAGGAGGGGTGCGAGCAGGTCGTTCCACTCTTCCTCCTCCCCCGTCCCTCCATCCCTCACTCCCTCCCTCCCCCTCCTCCTCCTCCTCCTCCTCATCCTCCTCCTCATCCTCCTCCTACTACTCATGCTCTTCCTCCTCCTTCTCCTCCTCCTCCTCCTCCTCCTCCTCCTCCTCCTCCTCTTACTTCTCCTCTCCCCTCCTCCTCCTCCTCCTCCTCCTCCTCCTCCTCCTCCTCCCTCCTCCTCCTCCTCCATCCTCCTTCTCCTCCTCCTCCTCCTCCTTCTCCTCCTCCCATTCCTCCTCCTCCTCCTCCTCATCCTCCGCCTACTCCTCCTCCTCCTTCTCCTCCTCCTTCTCCTCCTCTCCTCCGCTGCTCCTCCTCCTCCTCCTCCTCCGCCTCTCCCCCTCCTCCTATCAACCAAACCTGCAGGGTAGGCCCTCTCCATTTTTCTGTGCACTTCAGCTTTGGATTCGGCACCGTGAAACGCCTTCGGGCCAGCACCCGAGTCGGAGTCTCCGCTCACACGGGTGCTCCCCCCCCCTCCCTCATCCTCGGAGGATCGCGCCGCACCGCCGATGCATCACCAATGCATCGGCGATGCATCGGCGATGCATCGGCGACGTCGGCGAGGAGAAAATCGGACCCAAAATCGAGCCGCATCGCCGATGCATCGGCGATGCGGCGCGATCCTGCGACCCCACCTGCTCTGACTCCATTTGGAGAGGCCTGGGAATGCCCCTCCTGACCTGCTGAGCCCTCCCTGGGCCTGATCCAGGAGGAGGAGAAGGAAAAGAAGGAGGAGGAGGAAAAGAAGGAGGAGGAGGAGGAAAAGGAGGAGGAGAGGAAAAGGAGGAGGAGAGGAGGAGGAGGAGGAGGAGGAGGAGGAGGAGGAGGAGGACGAGGCGGAGGAGGAGGAGGATCCCTCGCATGGGGGAAGCGGGTCCTGAGGGAAGCGGGGGCCCCGGGCCTTCCCCCATGGACGAGGTCCTCCTCCCGAGCCGCCCTCTGACAGCCTCGGGGTCGCCGCGGAGGGCCCCGGGAGTCCGAGAACGGCGGAGAACCTCAGGACCCCACCTCTTCCTCAGGACCCGCTTCCCCCATCGCGGCAGCCCTATCCCTATGTCGGGCGTTTCCCCCTACGGGGGGATTTTCGACGAACAAATAAAAAAAATCCCAGAAAGCACTCCAGAGAGGTAAAACAAACTCAAAAAATAGTCTCCAGACTATGTTTGGATTCTTTTTGACTATTTTCGGGGTCTTTTTATCTTCCATCGAAAAGCCCCCTGTAGGGGGACAGGCCCGACTTAACCCTATCCCTGGCTCTCCCTGCAGCCTGACCTACGCCGGGAGAGGACAGAGGAGCCCCCGACGTCGACGCCGCGCAATGCCTCCCGTGCGTGTGGCGGCACGGGCCAAAGGCGGTGCACGGATTCGGGGAGAGGCGGCGGCGGGAGCGCCGATTCCGGAGCACAGCGGCAGCGAGCGAGAGGCGCAAGCAGATGGGCTCCGCTTGGCGGGCGAAGAGCGGTACAACACGAAGTGCAGCGGAGGCGGGTCCACAAGAGACCTTCCACAAGCAACCCAGCCCCGGGACCCCAGGGCGCCCATTGAGTTCTGGTGTGGGAGCGTCGCGCTTCCCATGGCAAAACCATCGAAACCCAAGAAGCCCAGGGCACCCTGGAGGCAAGCAGGGTGTTTCTTGGCATGGGCGTCCACTGTGTTCGCCGTCGGGCACTCCTGCCCTAGGGCAGCTGAAAATTTATACCCCTACCGTGGCACGTCATGGTGTAAACTCTCCAGCCGCGACGGGCAATGTTTCCTTGTACCGCTCTTCGCCCGCCAAATGATGCACGCTCTCGTGCCACGTGCGCGAATTCTATACAGCGAGCCGACGGCTGAGGAATGCCCTGGTGCCCGCAGCGGGGCACAGCGGAACAAGCGCCCAAAACACACGGCAAACCTGCGCGGGGGCATGACGCGTGCAAGGCCCTTGAATGCCGGAGACGATGGGAAGAGAGCCGGCTGCCGAAAGAACGGCACGATGGGGCGTGAACAGAGGACAGGGAGGGCGAGGAGGAGGAGGCGGAGGAGGAGGAGGGAGGGGAGGAGGCATGAGAGGGAGGACGGCGAGGAGGAGGAGGAGGAGGAGGAGGAGGAGGAGGAGAAGCAGCGGAGGGGAGCAGGAGGAGCAGGAGGAGGGTGAGGAGGAGGTGGAGGAGGAGGAGCAGGCGGAGGAGGAGGAGGAGGAGGAGGAGAACCTCATACCTTCTCCTCTCCGAGATCTGGTGCTAGTCTCGGCTCCCGGGTGGCCCCCACGACGACTGCAGCGCGCGCTTCAGAAGGCGGGCGCAGCCCACGCCCCAAGATCGGCCGCGGGTGATCAAGCAAAAAACAGAACAGAACAGGGCCCCGAGGCCAGAGCGTAAGTAAAGGCCTCCTCGATGGGGTCGGAGTAGATGTGATCGGAGGATCGCGCCGCATCGCCGACACATCGCCGATACATCGGCGACGCCGGCATGAACGAAATCGGGCTCCACGCCGAGCCGCATCGCCGATGCATCGACGATACGGCACGATCCTCCGACCCCATCCATCCGGACCCCATCTAGGAGACCAACTGCTTCCGGCCACAACTTTCCACAACAGGAGGAGGACAAGAAGGGGAAGGAGGAGTAAGAGGAGGAGGAGGAAGAGCAGGAGGAGGAGAAGCAGCGGAGGAGAGCAGGAGAAGGAGGAGGGAGAGGAGGAGGAGGTGGAGGAGGAGGAGGAGGAGGCCCATATGACCATATGCTTCCCACTAGGCGTGAAGGCGTCCCGCGGTGCTTCAAACAACTCTCGTGCGGTTCGGTGCGACGTTCCCGTGAGGCCATGATAAGCCCCCGCCCGGCAAGCCCACGAGGCACACCCACGGAGCCACGCGGCAAGAACACAGGCTGCCACGACCTTGAAAAAAACTTGTGGCTGTTCCGTGTGGTCTGCCTCACGGTTCGAGGTCGGAAGGGGGTGTGGTGTGAAGACTTGTGGTGCCAGTGCTGAACCTGGCGATGTTACGTACGATGTCATTAACATTGCCTTTGCGTCGACGTCAGAACTTCTGATTTCAAGAGCCCCAAAGAACCACCGCCGTTCAACCTGAACAACGACACAAAAGCCCGTTCCAGGACGCTCGATCACCAGGAACGATTCTGGGAATTCCGACTTGCAAAAAGCGTGATAATGGACATTTCCAAACGCCGGAAACAACATGTCGGACTTTCCTGCATGTTGGCATGATACCGAAGGAAAACTCAAATTATAATAGTTTGGGGGACTGTAGGGCTATGGGGCTATGGGGCTATAGGGCCATTAGGCTCTGGGGCTATAAGGCTATAGGCCCTAGGGCTATAGTGCTATAGGGCTATATGACTATAGGGCTATGAGGCTATCAGGCTATAGGGCTATATGGATATAGGGTTTTATGGCTATAATACTATCTGGTTACAGGGTTATTTGGGCTATAGCCCTATAGGGCTACCGGGCTATAGGGCTTTAGGGCTATGGGGCTATGGGGCTATAAGGCTATAAGGCTATAGGGCTATAAGGCTATAGGGCTACCAGGCGCCCGGGCACCTGGGCACCCCTGGGCACCTCCGGGCACCCCTGGGCACCTCAGGGCACCCCTGGGCACCCGGGCAGGCCACCGAAATCGGCGACGAGCCTCACGTAACCATACGAATCCGCAAGGACATCAAGGCAAGCTCTGATTGGGGAATAATGCTGATTCGCAACAAGCCAAATTTCTGGAACTCCCCAAACTATGTGTGTGAAATTCAAGGTAGCACGATCTGCCGTCGCTAGACTGGGAAAAATCCCCCCCTCCAGGATCGTGGAAACTGGCGGGGGGGAAACGGTGGGGGTAAAACTTCCCCGACCCCTCCCCGGGAACCGGGGGTGAGGGAGGGGTCTATATGTATATATATATATATATAGAGAGAGAGAGAGAGAGAGAGAGAGAGAGAGAGTCCTCCCCCCCCGCCCCGGGAAGAACCTGGGGAGGGGGCCTCCCCGTTCGAACCGGAAGCGGGGGGGGAGTCCCCCCCCCGCCCCAGCTCGAACCAGAAGATATGGGCCCACGGGGGGGGGTCGGGCCAGGGCTGGGGCCGGGGCCGGCCCCGGCAGGCCGGGGCCAGGGCCGGGGCCAGGGCCGGGGCCCGGGGCCTGGGGCCAGGGCCTGGGCCAGAGAGGGGGGCTCCACTCCCCTCCCCTCGGGTCGAAGTGGAAAGAACGGGGGGGGGAACCTCCTTCGAGCTTTGTTGAGCTGTTTTGAGCTCTGTTTGAGCATTGCTTGGGAGTTGCGTGGGATTTGTTGGAGCTTTGTCGGGGCTCTGTCGGAGCTTTGATTGGTATGTGTAGGAGCTTTGTTTCGGCTGTGGTTGAGCTTTGGTGGAGCTTTCGTGGAGCTTGGTTTGAGATGTCCGCGAGCTCGGTTTGACCTTGGTCTAAGCTATGTGTGAGCTTTGCTTGCGCTTTGTTGTAGATATGTTAGAGCTTTGTTGGTGTTGTTTCTGCTTTGGTGGAGCTTTGTTGCAGCTTTGATTCAGCTTAGGCTGACCATTGCTGGGGCTTTGTTGGAGCTTTGGTGGAGCTTGTTTGGGCTGTGTCTAAGCTTTGGTTGAGTTGTGTTTGCGCTTTGCTGGGGCTTTGTGTGAGCTGTGTCTGAGCTTTGATTGGGCTTGGCTTGAATAGTGGCTGCGTTTGGTTGGAGCTTTGTTGGAGCGTTGTCTGAGTTTTGGTTGAGCTCTGTCTGAGCTTTGGCTGAACATTGTCTTAACTATGGTTGAGCTATGTTGGAGCTTTGTTGGAGCTTTGTTGGTGCTTTGTTTGAGCTTGGTTCGATCGCTGTTTGAGCTTTGCTTGAGCTTCGTGGGAACTTGCGACGACAATGCTAACGACGACGGGAACGGCGACGGCGACGGCGACGGTTTGGACATAGTGGGACATTAATGCAACCTTCACTCGGTGGTGGGACAAGATTGGAGGGAATAATATCACATCCAAAGGGGACACCGTTCGGACGGGCAGGGCATTACATGCAATATTCACTGAGTGATGGGGCGTCCAGTCGGGCGGGCGGGCGGGACAGGAACTGCAACCTTCACTCTGTGATGGGACAATATTGGGCAACATATATCACAACCACCGAAGACGCCGGTCGGGCGGCTGGGACGTAACATGAAACCTTCACCCAGTGATGGGGCGTCATCATCATCAACATCATCATCACCATCATCATTACCACCAACCATCATCATGACCGTCGTTATCATCGTCATCATCATCAACCCCATCAGCATCATCATCAGCAGCATCATCATCATTAGCATCATCGTCATCATCGTCATCGTCATCACCATCACCATCACAATCATCATCATCAGCATCCTCCTCATCATCATCACCATCATCATCATCATCATAATCATCACCATCATCATCATCATCATCATCATCATCATCATCATCATCATCATCATCGTCACCATCATCATCACCATCATCGTCATCAGCATCATCATCATCGCCCAGGGTGCCCTGGGGAGGGTCCAGGCTCCTGTTCGAGAATGACGACGTCATGCGCCACCATTCGACATGCGCCCCACTTGCCTCACTTGCCCCACTACGTGCCGAAGCCGCCCGCGCACGCTCGAACTGTTATGAGCTTTGTGTAAGCTTTGATGGAGTTTTGTTCCCCACATCCAAAGTGGGGTTCTTGTTTTCTCTGGACACCCCGCGCAGGAACAGGAACCCACCATCATCATCATCATCATCATCATCATCATCATCATCATCATCATCATCATCACTCATTCCTCACTCACTCACTCACTCATCATTCCTCACACACTCACTCACTCACTCACTCACTCACTCACTCACTCATCAGCACTAACATTTGATGATGAGTGTGCGCGTGAGAGAGTGTGATGAGCATCATCATCACCAGTCAGTCAGTCACTCACTCACTCACTCACTCACTCGCCTTGGGCCTCGTCTGTGAGTGAATTGCAAGGAAGTCTCAGGCGGGAGCCCCCTCCCTATGGGGCCCGCGGATCATGTTACTAATCCGAGCGCGTCATCCAATTCCTGAAACTGTCGCCACTTTTGGGCTCTCGCGCTGCCAGAACGCCATTCCCAGGCCACATCTGTGAGTGAATTGCGACGAAGTCTCAAGCGGGAGCCCCCTCCCTATGGGGCCCGCGGATCATGTTACTAATCCGAGCGGGTCATCCAATTCCTGTAACTGTCGCCACTTTTGGGCTCTCGCGCTGCCAGAACGCCATTCCCAGGCAACATTTTGAATGCCCGGAGCCAACTGTAAGCCACTTCGTGTTCTTCATGCTCCCAGAACACCATTCCCGGGCCACATTTTGAATGCCCGGAGCCAGCTGTAGGCCACTTCGTGTTCTTCTCCCGGGCCACTTTCTGAATGTCCGGAGCCAAAACAGGAGGGCGAGGTCGGGGGCAACGTAGGGAGCGGGGGGAGGGCCCGCGCCAGGGCGAGAAGAAATATACGCAGAAGGGACAGCCAGGACGCCTCACCAACCACGAGGACGACGGTGAGGGCTTTTTCCAGATTCGCCCAGAGGATTCTCATGTGGGGTCCTTCCGTCGGAGTAATTTGAGCTCTGTTGGAGCTCTGTTGGAGCTTGGTTGGAGCTTTGTTTGACATGGTTCTGAGCATTGTTTGGGCTTTGTTTGGATTATTTTCGAGCATATTTGGGCTGTGTTTGAGCTTTGCCCCCCGCCCTGGTCGAATTCGAGGGGGGATCGTCCTCCGTCTAGTCCGGTTCGGACGGGGGCGGGGGGGAGAGAGTCTGAACCCCTCCCCCGATTCGAACTGGTGACTGGGGGGCGGGGATCGGGTCGGGCGAAAGGGGGGGATAGCAAAGGGGGGGGGTGAGAATCAGCTCGCGTAGCTGATTTTCCTGGCGCCTCCCGGTGCCGGGAGGCGCCAATGTATCGAGGAATGGCCCCTCGGTGAGGCCGAAACCAGCTGCATGCAGCAAATGTCGTAACCCCCCCTTTCCCAATCCCCCCCTTTCGCCCGGCCCGAGGGGAATCTGTGCCCCCACCCCTCTTCCGCTTCGAACCAAGACAGGCCAGGGGCGGCGTGGCTCCGGCCCCGGCCCCGGCCCCGGCCCGGCTGCCCTGGCCCCTGGCCTGGCCCCGTCCCTGGCCCCGACTGGCCCCGGCTGGCCTCGGCCCCGGCCGGCCCCAGCCCGCTTCTCTCCCCCCCCCATACGAACCGCAGGGGGGTATAGCCCAGCCCCCCCGGTCCCAGCCCTGCCCCGGCCCCGGCCCCAGCCCCGGCCCGACCAGCCCGCCCCCCCCCGGTTCGAACGGGGGGGGAGGGAGGGGGGGGCTTCCCCCCCTCCCCACCTCACCCTCTCCGCCGCCGCTCCCAGACGGGAAGGGGGGTCCTTTCCACCCGCCCCGCTCCCCCAGCTCGGAGGGGGGGCGTGGAACTTCATACACACGCACACACACACACACGCACACTTTGTTCGAAACGGGGGGGTGGGGGCTTCCCAGCAGTGGTAGGCGGCTCTCCTTCTCAAACTCAACACTCACACGAATGAACTCAAACAAATTCTGGGACTTCTCGAATCGCGTGCCAGGTGATCGGACGTCCTGGGATGGGCAGGCGTGTCTCTTCAGATTGGACGGCGCTCTCGTTTGTGGAACTTGGATCCAGGCCCTCTGGCTTTGTTTGGCGCAGCTGACTCAAAGCCGATGCTGTTGAAGTCGGAATTCGGCGCAGTTGCGGCCATCGCACGCAACATCACCGTTGCCAGCACTGGCACCGCACCCCTTTCACACTCTGTCAATGAAGGACGAGACGCCCTCGGGAAGGCGCTCGAGATCCCCAAGACTGCCCGAGTGGGTCCCACGACGCCTCAGAAGCCCAGACGGCCCAGTGGCCCCGACGGCCAGAGGACGGCCCGAGAAACCCGCAGCACGGCCCAAGAATGCCCCAACTCTCCATCGCTCGAACTTCCGTTCCCCGTGCACGTTTCGGCTTCGTGCGTGTACTTTCTCGCAAGATCACCCAACAGGCTCCTCGATGGCCCTCGCCGATGAAACACATGCTCGCGTCCAATCGACACCAAGCCAAACGAACCCCAAGACGGCCCCAAGATCTGGTCATGCCCCGAGCAGATTCTAACGAGTCTCTTCGGAAGAGCTCGATTGAACCATCGCGCCCAGGACGGCGCAAAGGCCCCCAAGAAGACCCCAAGAGGTCTCCAGCGCTTCGGCGCTGCGCTTGCCGCCGCAGGCAGCTGGATAATACGCGATGCGACAACTCACGAGGCAACGGCGAGAAAAGCGAGAGGTCCATCTTAGCTCGGCCCAGAGGAGGTGAACTCAGATACTGATGCTGGTGCTGCAGCTCGCGCCCGGCGGCACCGGTCGATCACCCCCGTGGGGCTGCAGCTGCCGCTCGCCCAGGGCCCCCGCTGCCGCGCGCTCGAGGCCCCGGGGCAGCTCCCGGGCGCCTCCGAGGCCGGCCAGCGCCTCGAGCTTGACCCGCCAGGCGCTGGCCGCCTGCTCTGGCGGGGCGGCCACGGCGGAGGGCCAGCGGAGGCGCTGGCTCGACGGGCCCTGGCCCGCGCCCTCCTCCAGGCAGGCGCCGCAGGGCAGCAGGGCAGGGCCCCGGCCGCCCTCCGCCTCGGGCACGGCGCCGCGGCCGCTGCGGCTGGGCCCGCCCTTCCCGCGCCTGCGCAGGCAGCTCCTCGACTGCCGCCAGGTGCACGGGCCGACGCAGCAGACCGCGACGCAGGCCGACATCACCACCGCGAGCAGCTGGGCGCTGGCGCCGGCGCCCGCCGCGTCGCCCGCCCGGTCGGAGGGGGCCGTGGCCCCGGCGGCGGCCACGAGCTCCGCGGTGGCCTCCAGGTCGCTGACGCCAAGGACCGTGAAGTTGAGCGCCCCCGTGGCCAGCTCCCGCGCCAGGACCGCCGCCAGCCCGTCCGCCGCCAGCAGGAGGCCCTGCGCCGCGAGGTTCGCGGCGAGCGCGCCCGCACACGGCACGGTCGCGGCGAAGGAGACCAGAACGTGGGCGGAGCCGGCGCTGGCCTCGGCCACGGCCGCCGTGGAGAGGAGGCGGCTGCCGAAGGCGACGCGGGTGATGTCGACCATGTCGGGCGTCGCAGCGGGCAGCACGGCCGCGACGCCGGAGGCCAGCGCAGCACTGACGGCGCGGTCGCCCCGCTCGAAGGCGCGGGCCAGGTCGGCGGGCTCCGACAGGGCCAGGGAGAAGCTTCCGGTCAGGAGTGCGACCGAGGCTGGCGCTGCGGTCGTAGTCCACGTCGGGCTCACAGGGACCGCAGCGCCATCGGCAGCGTCGGCTGCGCAGGCGTGCGGGCACTTCTCGATCGCTCCTGGCATCCCGCAGTCCACCAGGCCGCAGAACCAATCCTCCGCGAACGAGCTGCTCACGGTCGACGCTGAGAACATCGCCACTGTGGACAAGCCAGTGCTCGATGAGACTGTCGGGCTGGAGGTTGCCGTGGCAATCCTGGTGGTCGTGGTGCTGCTCGTCGTGACTGTCGACCTGGAAGTTCCCGAGACTGACGAGCTGGTGACCGAACATGCAGTCCTGGTGGCCGTGGTGCTGCTCGTCATGACTGTCGACGCAAGAGCCCCCAACACTGTCGAGCTGAGGATCGACGTTGCACTCCTGGTGGCCGTGGTGGTGCTCGACGTGACTGGCGATAACCTTCACCGTGCCCCCTGGCACGCACGCTCAGCCGTGGTAGGGTGCGAAGCCCTGTCTGTCTGGCAGGACTTCTGCGATCTTCCAAGGGACCCCCCGCCCTCCGGGCAGCGCCCACCTGCATTGGGACGCACCGAGACATGCCAGTACCAGAACGTCCTCCTTGGAGGCGCGCGTCCGACCCGAACATACAGTATACCCATCTTGCAGCAGATCGTTTCCCGAGCGGTGTGGCCAGGCAGCGCCCGCCACGACGCAGACATGGTGGACCAGTGTGTTAGGGGTGACGCCGATGCGTCCCTCCCCCTCCCGAGGCTCGCTGGGCGGCCCGACGGTGCCCTGGCGCTCCCTGAGGCGTCGGAGATTCCCAGGAAAGCTGCCCCAGACGGCCAAGGCAGACCACCGAGCCCGCCACGATGGCCCCATGTGCCTCCAAGAAGCCGAACGTTACCGCCAGACAGCCTCACAGGCCCACGAGACGGCCAACGTAGATCCAAGAGGACCCCCACTGAGGCAATCACATATCGAAGTCGTGCGAGTCTATGTATGTGCGCAGACATGTGTACATGTGTCGAGGGCCTTGGCCTGAGATCGCAGTGGAACGGAGAGCCCCTTCACCAGGAACTCACTTTCGGTTTCGGATTCGTGTTCGTGTCGCGCGTGCGGGCGAGGCGAAGCTGCGTGGGCGCGCGAGAGGAATGACCCCGCCGTCGCCAGGGCGATTCGGATGCAGTGGACCGCCCCCCCCTGCCGCCGGTGGGCGCGCGGTGGGCTGGGGTGTCCCGCCGTGGTGTCATGTGGTGTCCCGTCGGTGTTCCCTCGGCGGTGGGCGGCGCCTTGGCGTCGATAGTGAAATCGATAGTGAGATCGATGATGAGTTCACTAAAATGGGATGAATAGCGATATCAAAAATGGCATCAATATCAAGGTCAAAAGTGATGTCGACAATGAGGTGAATTGTGACCTCGGTGATGAGATCGATGATGAGATTGACCATGGGATCGACAGAGAAACCGATCGTGATATTGATAATGAACTCGATAGGGAGATCGAAAGCGAGATCTATGGTGAGATATATCGTGTCGTCAGGTTCATAGTGAGGTCGACCGAGCGTGATCGATTATGCGAGGTCAATAGTGGGATCGATCGAGCGAAATCGAAAGCGAGGACGATAATAACATTACATCGCAGCGCAACATCGTCATCACGCGTCGTCGCTCGAGGTCGCGTCACCAGCATCGTCATCATCCCACCCATCGCATTTGCCAGCAATTGGTCTTTCCCGCCCTACCCCCCCCCAACGGCACGAACACGAAACCGAAACGACACGCACGGCGCGAACAAGAAACCGAAACCGAGTTCCCAGTGGGGGGTTCTCCGTCCCGCTGCGATCTCAAGCCCCAGCCTCCGAAACCTATGCAATCTATCTTGTGTACTATAGGTTGCGCGATCTATGTGGAGCACGCATCATACTGCAATACACGTGGTGAAATCTAAGTGGTACAATTGTTGTTGTGCAGTCTATGTGGGCAACATACGTGGCTCAATTTATGTGGTTCAATATGTGTTGTACATTATATGTGGAGGAACCTATGTCGTGCGCAATTCATGTGGCCCAATCAATGTAGTGCATTGTACGTGGTTCATATCTACGTGGTGCAATATACGAAGTACGCAACATACGTCGTGCAAACTATATGGTACAATCTATGTGGTGCAATCTACGTTGCGCGAAATATGTGGTGCAACCTATGTTGTGCAATATACTTCGTGCGGCGGGGGCGAGCGGCGACGGCGGCGACGGGGAGGCGATGGGGCGGCGACGGCGAAAACATATCCGCCGGACCGCCAGACTGGCCCAGGCGAATGGTGGCGACGGGGTGGCGACGACGGCAACACAACCGCCTCACAGCCACATCAGCTCCCCCCTTTCGAAAAAATGAGAAGCCGAAGTACAAACACTGTGCGATACATGTATATATATACATACATGTGAATATATGTGAATATACAGACATCAAATACATTCTCGCGTTGCTAAGTCTACAACTACATCCCCAGTGTATTATGTGTACATGTCTGTGCAAACATACAGACAAACGCGTGCGCATGGACACACACACACAAATAACGTACGTGGCCATGCCCATACAAAAAAACCTGTAACACGGAAGCCAGAAAATATGGACAACACGAGGTATTGTACGCCGGGTCCGAGGAGGAGGAGGAGGAGGAGGAATGAGGAGATGAAGAAGCAAAGGAAAGAAAGAGCAAAGGAAAAAACTGTGGATAACCAGGTGTGGGGTTGCCACACCTTGCGATGAGTGCGGTTGAGGAGGAGATCCCGCACCGTGCAATTGCAGTTGACAGTAAACCCCGAGGTCTACGTTGGGAGGATGCCTCGGGCGAAACTGCAAAATTCGAAAAAACAAAAACATATTCAAATACATCGGGTTCCAATGCGTGGGGGATGCACCACGCGAAACTGCATCATTGTCCAAAAAACCGCCGACAAATCAATGAAACCGATTACGCTTTTGAAGGTTGAGCGCCCGCACGTTGAAAACCCGCTGCGCATTGCGACACTGTCCGCGCGACACGCGCGAAGGGCTTTCTGAATTGCGAGGATGCTTACAGCGACGCAGCTGGACACGTCGTGAAAGGGACCCGCCGTCTCCAACGAATCGCATATGAGCTCTACTGCCCCGATGATGTGCGCAAATATGTATATAAGCACTAAGCACATGTGTATATACACACGCAAGACTGCAATGGCGCTTCGCGCCATGCACTTTGGCCCTTCAAGATCGGCGCGCAGGCGGCAGGCGGAGCGCGGGAGAGAAAGAGAAAAAGAGAGAGAGAGAGAGAACAAAAAGAAAGCGAGAGAATACCCAACAGGACGAGGGCTCCTTGTTGCCGTTCGCCCCATCGTCATTGGAAATCTGTTATAGATCACCTGTCCCTCATGTTCCCTCTTCAATTGTACTCGTCGTTTGCGAACGCGCCCCTGCTACAATTTTTTCATGATATTGCGGGGCCTCCTCCTTGGAGGACTTTCTGGGAATTTCGCGACAGCATTTTGGGGCTGTTGGTGGTCTGTGAGTGCCGGTAGGGTTCCACTGGAAGTGTTTGTTTGATCCTGCTGCGCTTCCCTGGGCGCAGTCCTGAACCCCGCCTTCCAATGCATGCTAGGTGTGAAAGTCGAACTGTCCGACGGCAACAACATAGGCGTGTCAATGCAAATGAAGAACGGAATATCATCTTCCGGATGAAAGTTCAGACAACGCACTTGTGGAACTCGAAAACATAGTCCATACCTGAGTTTGCACCTGATAACAAACTCTCAAACATCATGCATCATAGGTTATGCATGTGCGCACGTGCATACGTGAAAGGATGGTGGATGTGTGTGTGGTTGTAGGTATGTGTGTTTGTATGTGTGGATGTGTATGTGTGTATGTATGGATGTGTATATGTGTGTATGTATGTCTAAATGTATGTACGGATGTATGCATGCATGTGTCTGTGCATGTATGTATGTATGTGCGTACGTATGTTGCATGTATGTATGGATGTACGTGTGTAGGTAGGTATGGACGTATGCATGTGTGTAATTGTGTATGGTTATATGTATGTAGGTGTGCGTATGTATGTATGTATGTATGTACGGGTGCATGTAGGCAGGTGCGTAGGTAGATGGGTAAATCGGTAAGTAGGCAGGTGTGCGTGCATGTACGCCTGTACGCATGCAAACATGCATGCATGCGTACATACATATATGCCTGTATGTCTGTATGGATGGATGTTTGTAGGTATGCGTGAATCTGTGTAGGTGTGCATTTGCGCATGATAATGCGAGCTCGTATGCGTATACGCATGCGTATGTACACGTGGTTGCGAATGTGTATGTGTGTATGTGATGTGTTTGTGTGAGTATACGTATATGTATGTATGGGTGTCAGTATGTCTGTCTGCATGTCTGTCTGTTTGTCTGTCTGTCTGTCTGTCTGTGTCTGTTTGTCTGTATGTCTGTCTGCCTGTCTGTATGAGTCTGTGTGTGTGTGTGTGCATGTGCATGTGCATGTGCATGTGCATGTGCATGTGCATGTTTATGTTTATGTTTATGTGTATGTGTATGTGTATGTGTATGTGTATGTGTATGTGTATGTGTATGTGTATGTGTATGTGTATGTGTATGTGTATGTATGTCTGCCTGCATGTCTGCATGTCTGCCTGTCTGCCTGTCTGCCTGTGTGTCCGTCTGTCTGTCTGTCCGTGTGTCCGTCTGTCTGTCTGCCTGCCTGTCTGCCTGCCTGCCTGCCTGCCTGCCTGTCTGCCTGTATGCATGCATCCATATATATATATATATATATATATATATATATGTATGTACGTGTCTCTCGATGTGTGTATGCATGTATGCACGCCTGTATGTATGTCATGCGCGCTCTCATCCGTTCGGGCTTCAGTCTGCCCCGGACGGCCCAAAGGGGACTCCAAAAACTGCCCCAGGGCAGCCCACGAGGCCCCTTTATGAGGGCCGCGCGCCGGCCTGCGGGGCTCGCAGGATGGCCCCAGAGGCCGGCACAACGGCCCGAGGAGGGCCCGAGGACGGCCCAGGAGGCCCCCAAAGCGACCCTGCAGGGCCCCCTAGGAGGGCCCCAAATAGGGGCCCCAGAGATTACCAGCCTGGAACATATCCCTATCCCTATGCTGGGCACCTCCTCATCACGATGCCAATCTTAGGGATTCCCCTATTTTTTGAGGGCGAATCCCTAAGATTGTCATCGCCTTGTGGCGTGTCAATCTTAGGGATAGGGATACGTTCGAGGCTGGTAAAGAGAGGCCCCCGCGACGGGCCCCGAGGGCTCCAGGCTGCCCAGGAGCGCCCTAGCAGTAGGTCGGGCATGTCCTCCTGCAGGTAGATGTTGAAGGCAGATTAGAAATAGTCACACGAAACAAGCTCAAACATCGGCAAACTAACAAATAGAAACATCGTGCCCATACTACACCCTGCGAAATGCTTAAGAAATCATGGGTTAAGAAATTCATAGTCTCAGAACTTGAGATAAAACCCAACATTTCCATTAAAATCTTAGGATTTACATTGAAACATGAAGAATAATCGAGACTCTGGCCGAAAACTTAAGTTTTCTTAAGCATCGCCTAAGGTATATATTTTACTATGTTGGGAGATTCCCCCTGTAGAGGGACATGCCCGACTTCACCTGAACACGACCCTAGGGGCCCACACAGGCCCCAAGAGGCTCCCAAGGTGTCCCCAAGAGACCTCCAAGAGGCCCCCCAAGAGGCCCCCAGCGAGGAGGACAGAGAGAGGAAGGATTGGCAATGACGAAGAGCACAGAAAGAGGCACCCCGACGCGAAGTGGAAGAGGTGACACATTTCACGGCTCCCCCAAGCTCTCGGGACTCGAGGTGTCACACGTTACGGCTTCCCCTCGAACAGTCGTCACCCAAAGTTCTAAGCGGGCACGGTGGCGGGACTTGCCGCAGGCAGCTGGATAGAAGTCCCCGAGACTGTCGGGCTGGTGGTCGGCGTGGCGGTCCCAGTGGCAGTAGTGCTGCTGCTCGTGCCTGCCGACGAAGATGAAGCCCCCGCGGTGCTGGTGGCCGCCAGGACGGTCCCGGTCGAGGAAGATGCGGCCGTCGTCGCCGCGCAGTGGCAGGAGCAGAGCTCCAGCGCCTCTGGGGAAAACAAAACGATCTCGATACCGATACCGCTACTCCACGCATGACGGGAAACGTGAGGGGGGACTTGATCATCGACCTGTATCGCCGATCGGCTCCACAGAGCGGATCCACACCTTCCTGGGCGGGGTGGGCTATCGGGCCCCCATCGGCGATCAAATGGGCGATTGGAGGTCGATGCGGCCTCCCCTGAGCCTATCCGCCACTGGCGTTGCCCCCGAACGTACCTCTCCAGGGGTACGCTCGGACCAGAATGCCGAGGCGAATCCAGCCGCGACGCCGACGACTCTCTAGGGCGAGCAGCGGCATCGGCATCGGTACTCCTTCCCTCAGCCGCCTCCACCTCCTCCATCATCCCCCTCCTCCTCCTCCTCCTCCTCCTCCTCCTCCTCCTCCTCCTCCTGCTCCTCCTCCTCCTCCTCCTCCTCCTCCTCCTCCCCCCCCCTCCTCCTCCCCCTCCTCCTCCTCCTGAGCCCCAGCGCCTCCCCCGTCGAGCAGCCGAGCTGGGCGCAATACCACGCGACCGGCGCGCCGCGCAGCCGCCCGCGCCGGCCGTCCGCGCCAGCAGCGCTCGGGCGAGCGCCGCCGCGGCCGCGGCGCCTCCGCGGCGGGCGGGCGCGGCGCCGCGCGGCATCGCCCAGGGCTGCCGCGGAGCGCCGCCGCCCTGCGGCACCGCAGGGCGGCGGGCGGCGCCGCGCGGGGGGCGCGGAGGAGGAGGAGGAGGAGGAGGAGGAGGAGGAGGAGGAGGAGGAGGAGGAGGCGGCGCCCACTCCGCCCGGCCTGCGGGGGCTCAAGAGCCCCGTGGGGAGGGTGGGGTGCGAGGAGGAAAAGGTATCCATGCCTCTACCCTGTCCTCGTGCTACCCTTTTTGGGCCTCCTCGGAGGCCCTCGTCGCCACCGCTGGATTCGCCTCGCAATTCTGGTCGGAACGCACCCCGGGAGAGGTCTGGGGAGTAGCGGTATTGGTACCTTTTGGTTTCCACAAGAGGGGGCCGAAAGGTGCCTGGGCCAATACGGCTGCGGGGATGTGGCGGGAGGAGGAGGGGAGGCGTCAGGAAGTGTCAGCAGACGCCCTAAGGGTGCGTGGGTCAGAGCACGCGAACGAGCCTCAGCATGTAGGCCGAAGTATTTTGAGCCTCGTTCGCGCCCGACCCGAGTACCTCGCGAAGTCTTCCCACGTCATGGCGCTACTCTTCGGCATCTGGTTGATATTGAAAGCGTGGCCCCAGGGCCACTGGCACCGCCTCGAGGATGGAGGCGCGTCCTCTATCGCCGCCAGCCAATGCCATGATGCTGAGGGGCGCAGCCCCGTGCTTTCAGGGCATTCCGAGGTGCCCATGTCGACGGCTGGCTGCCCATCGCCGTCGTCAGTGACCTCATCCGAGTGTCTCGAGCTCATCGTTCGCTTCGTCTTCGTCTTATTATGAGGATTAGTAGTGGTATTCTTATGATTAGTATTATTATGATTCTTCATATGTCTTCGTCTTCTTCTTCTTCTTCCCGCCCTCGGCGTTGCCCTCCTTGACGCCCACAAGGCGTCTGGGGCTGCATGTGGGGGTGCACGCCTCGCCCAGCCTGGACCTGTGGCCCGGGGTCGGGGATTTGGCCGTACATTACCAGCCTGGAACATATTATCCCTATCCCTATGCTGGGCACCTCCTCATCACGATGCCAATCTTAGGGATTCCCTTATTCTTTGAGGGCGGATCCCTCAGATTGTCATCGCCTTTTGGCGTGTCAATCTTAGGGATAGGGATACGTTCGAGGCTGGTAAGTAAAAGGATTGGACGGGGACGAGGAGGAGTTGCTGTTCGGTTCTGGCAGCATCTGGGGCAACACGTGTACGCCTTCTGTTTTGCACCTGTCGACCCGTGCCACCGAGGAGCTCGTGGCGAAATACAGCCGCTGCACGATTGCCGCTTCCAATTTGCACTACGCCGAAGGTTCCAAGGAGTTCACCTTCGACTTGACCTCCAAATCCTCGACTACTGTTCCCGCTGCTGCAGCTGACAACCGTTGTACGTTTCCTTGCATCGCGTCTTGTCAGGCATGCACCAGTAGGAGCCCAGTTCTCGACCTTCATGAGAGGAGGCAACATCAACCCCCAACAGAGGTCACACTATGCGGCATGACATCAAGGCACTTGTGACTTGTCCTCTTTCGAGCGTTGCAGTTACAAGTACCACTAACTTGCGAGTACTCTATAGCGTGGTTGTCAATGATGCATGGTTAAACATGTGTCCTGTCTGAGCGTATGATTATGTGGGTGTGTGCGAGTCTGAGTGCGAGGTACAGCGGGACTGGATGACAAAGTACGGATGATTCTGAAAGTGAATGCGCGAGTCTGAGCGGGTAGAAACGACAACGGGTTACGCGCGGCCTGAGTATGAGTCGACCCGACGGATTCGAATTACGTGGAGGCAACATGCAGTGGGTGAGGGCATGAACGGGTCTGCGTGTAAGTGGTTCTGGGTGTGAGTGGGTCTGTGCACGACTGATTCCGAGCGTCAAGTGCCACATCACATCGCGGTTGAGTGCGAACGCACCTGTATGCGAGTGGGTCTGGGTGTGAGCCAATCGAAAGGCCCTCGAATGTGAATACGAGTTCTGCGGACTACCGGACGGTCTGAGCACGAGTGGGTCAAACTATGAATGAGTGAAAGTATGAGCGAAACTGAGCGTTCGCGATTCTGGCTGTGAGCGCCCGGGTACAAATCGACCCGAGTGAGAGCGAGGCTGCGTATGAGGAAGTCTGAACATGAACGACCGAGTATGACTGAGCGTGAACGGGGGAGAGTCTGCGTACGAGTGACTTGGTATGGGTGCGTCTGAATACGAGTGAGTCTGAGTGGGAGCGCGCCTGGCAATGAGTGGGCCTGGCCCGAATATGAGTGAATCTACGTGTGAGTAAGTCTGAGTATGAGTGTCTGTGTCTGGGTGCGTTCGGATCTGCGTGCGAGCGAATCGGAGCATGAATGACTAAAGATGGGCGGGTCTGGGTACGAGGGGGTGCGGACGTGGCGCCCCCTGTGGCCAGGAGGAGGAACGGGAAAGGGTGAGTGGGTAAGAGGCAGGAGGACGAGAAAGGAGACGCGACTACCCCGCCGGAACGGCCTTTCTACCAGAGAGTTCCCGATAAACTGAGCAGGAGCTGGCCCGTGATGACCCACTGGGGGGGGCTCCCCGATGGGATGCCCAACTGCCACGCCTGCCACATTGCGGTACCACCCTGAGCGGCAATTCGACCTGAGAGTTCCCGACGATCTGGGCGCCAGCGGGCCCAGGACAGCCGCATGGTCGGTTCTCCCCCGGGGATGCCCCTGTACCACGCCTGCTGCACCGCGATAGTCTCGCGCACGCTCTGATGAGAGGCACGTCCACCGCCTCAGACGGCCATTCTACTCGAGAGGTCCCGCAATGTGTTCGCGAACGCGCCTGTGTTAACACTGGTCGGCTCCCCATGCAATGCCTGAGTGGGGCTGAACGTGAGCGGGTGCGAGTACGAGTGAGTCTGAGTGTGGATGGATCTGAGTATGAGTGACAACGTAATACGTCAATCTGAGCGCGAGTGACTGCGAGTACGAGCGGCTTAATTTGAGTGAATAAGAATGCGAGTGGGCCTACGCCAATGAGTACGAGAGTGCGTGAGTCGACGATCGGGCCTGAGTGCGAGAGGAGAGTGTGGGAGCCAATGACGAAAGAAAGGGAGGCAAAGGCGTGGCACTAACAAAACGAATAACAAGGTGGAAGCTCGTTGATCCCACAGCGAACAAGGAGCCCCCACCCTGTCTCTCCCTCTCTCTATCTCTGTCCCTCTGTCCCTCTGTCTCTCTCTCTCTCTCTCTCTCTGTACCTCCCTCTCTGTGTCAGTCTCTCTCTCTCTCTCTCTCTCTCTCTCCCTGCCCGTGATGGGAGGCGACAGGGGGGGACCGGCTCAAGGGGGGTGACCCTCGACTTGAGGTCGGCGGTGCATCGCCGACAGCTCGACGATGGACCCCCGATAGCGATTCTGGGCGGGCCATCGGGCCCCTTATATCGGCGATGAATGAGCGCTTGGGGGTCGATGCGGCCCACCCCCGGAGCCGCGCCCGCGCGTCGCCCCCTCCTCCTCCTCCTCCTCCTCCTCCTCCTCCTGCTCCTGCTGCTCCTGCTCCTGCTCCTGCTCCTGCTCCTGCTCCTGCCTCCTCCTCCTCCTCCTCCTCCTCCTCCTCCTCCTCCTCCTCCTCTTCCTCTCGCTGCGAACCCCCCCTCCTCCTCCACCACCACCTCCTCGTCCACCACCTCAGCTCCTCCACCTCCACCTCCTCCTCCTCCTCCTCCTCCTCCTCCTCCTCCGCCTCCTCCTCCTCCTCCTCCCCTCCTCCCCCTCCTCTTCCCCTCCTCCTCCTCCTCCTCCTCCTCCTCCTCCTCCTCCTCCTCCTCCTCCTCCCCTCATCTTCCCCCTCCACCTCCTCCTCGTCATCCTCCTCCTCCGCCGCTCCTCCTCCTGCTCATGCTCCTCCTCTCCTTCTCCCGCTCATGCTCCTCCTCCTCTCTTCCTCTCCTCCTCCTCCTCCTCCTCTCCTGCTCCTGCTGCTCCTGCTCCTGCTTCTCCTCCTGCTCCTGCTTCTCCTCCTCCTCCTCTTCCTCTCGCCGCGTACCCCCCTCCCTCCTCCACCACCACCTCCTCCTCCACCACCTCAGCTCCTCCACCTCCTCCACCCCTCCTCCTCCTCCTCCTCTCCTCCTCCTCCTCCTCCTCCCCCCGCCTCCTCCTCCTCCTCCTCCTCCTCCTCCTCCTCCTCCTCCTCCTCCTCCTCGTCCTCCCCCTCCTCTTACCCCTCCTCCTCCTCCTCCTCCTCTCCTCCTCCACCTCCTCCTCCTCCTCCTCCTCATCTTCCCCCTCCACCTCCTCCTCGTCCTCCTCCTCCTCCGCCGCCTCCTCCTCCTGCTCATGCTCCTCCTCCTCCTCCTTCTCCCGCTCATGCTCCTCCTCCTCCTCCTCCTCCCTCCTCCTCCTCCTCCTCCTCCTCCTCCTCCTCCTCCTCCCGCTCCTCCTCCCCCTTCCCCCTCCTCTCCCCCACACCACCTCCCCGGCCACCCTAGTCGCTCTCCGCTGCTGGCTGCCCGAAGGTCCCAGCGCGCCTCTGGGACAGATGGGTTTCTACACCTTCGGCCTGCAACGCTTGGGCGCTAACGCTCGAGCCAAGTCGGCGCACGAGGCAGCGAGCGGCAATCAGAGGACGATGAGGACGATGACTGCCGACCAGACCACCCAACCAAACCCGACGAACCAAATTCCGGGTTTTTGGGTGGATACGAATTCCAGATGGGTCTAAAACATGTTCCCAGACGCCCCCCCACTTGGAATGGAGGGCAATTTGCAAATTGGGGCCCTCGGGTTGGGTTTGGGTGGTTTGGTGGTGGTGATATGAGGGCGAGGAATAGGAGGATTTGGAAGCAACTCTTGTAAGGTCTTCGTAAGAACGATCACGGCTTGAGTCCGATTGATGGGGCAGTGAGCGGGAGTGGTCGAGGTTCAGCGGCATTAAGCTGGAATGCGCGAGACTAAGCATAATCGAACGGGATGATGCCAGATGCTGAATGTAACCTACCAGGATTTGGAGGAGGAGGGAGAGGAGGCAGAGGAGGTAGAGGAAGGAAAAGAGGGAGAGGAGGGGGAGGAGGACCACCAAAAGAAGGAACAGGGGCAGAAGCAGGAGCATGAGGGAAGAGGTGCGGACGTGACCCAGAGGAGCCACTGAGACGTACACGGAGGGGCAGCCGTGCCACGGGTTGGAGTGCGCGCTGGCGGCGAAGGCAGTGCCACCGAAGACGAGAGGCTTGTAGCGGACTCAACCTACTATATATCGACGGTGCGGATGTCGTGCGTGAGATGTGCGGGGGAGGATGGTACAGAGGAGGAGGTTGAGGAGGAGGAGGAGGAGGAGGAGGAGGAGGAGGAGGAGGTGGAGGTGGAGAAGGAAGAGGAGGTGGAGGAGGAGCGGGGAGAGAAAACGGCACGAGGCACGAGGGAGCGAGTGCCCGTGGGGCCCTGCAGCGAGTCGGAGAGCGCCCACCCATGCGGGGCGGACAGGGCCATGGTCCCTTGCTACAATCTGCATGCATCGTGCGATCTCGGTCCATGGCCGAACAAGGAGGAGGAGGAGGAGGAGGAGGAGGAGGAGGAGGAGAAGGATGAGGTTGAGGTTGAGGAGGGAGGAGGAGGAGGAGGAGGAGGAGGAGGAGGAGGAGGAGTTTAGGGAGGCTGCGCGAATCCTGCGGCAATCCCAGCGGGCTGCGGCGAGGAGCTCCTGGCCCAGCGTGACGCGGCGAGCGGCGACGGCCCGACACGCCGGGGCCCCCTCGAGCAGGGCGGCGTGCCACCGCGCAGCCGCGAACGGCAGCGGGCCGACAGACCTTCTCCTCCTCCTCCTCCTCCTCCTCCTCCTCCTTCCTCCTCCTCCTCTCCCTCCTCCCTCCCTCCTCCTCCTCCTCCTCCTCCTCCTCTCCTCCTCCCTCCTCCCTCCTCCCTCCTCCTCCTCCTCCCTCCTCCACCTCCTCCTCCTCCTCCTCCTCCTCCTCCTCCTCCTCCTCCTCCTCCTCTCCCTCCTCCTCCTCCTCTTCCTCCTCCTCCTCCTCCTCCTCCTCCTACGCCGGCGCCTGGGAGCGGTTTTGTGAGGCTGGAGCGGCCAGCGCGTCGCGCCGCAGCGCGGCGGGGGCCAGGGCCCGCGGCGCAAGGCGCCGAGCCAGGAGTCCTCGCCGCAGGGGCTCGGGCACGCGTGCAGTCGGGCCCACAGGAGGGGCCAGAGCACAAGAGACATGCCAGGAGAAGCCCCAACCCTGAGCTCCCAGGACGGCCACTGGTTCTTGTTGTGGGAAGGTCACGCCTTCCATCCCTCCCCCTCCTTCTCTTTCCTCCTCCTCCTCCTCCTCCTCCTCCTCCCTCCCCTCCCTCCTCCCCTCCTCCCCTCTCCCTCTCCCCCTCCTCCTCTCCTCCTCCCCCCCCCCTCCTCCTCCTCCTCCTCCTCCTCCTCCTCCTCCTCCTCCTCCTCCTCCTCCTCCTCCCCCTCCTTCCTCGATCCTCCTCCTCCTCCTCCTCCCCCTGAGATCCCAGGACGGCCACTGGTTCTTGGTGTGGGGAGGTCACGGCTTCCATCGCAGAAGCATCGAGCCCCAAGAAACCCAGGGCACCCTGGAGGCAAGCAGTGTGTTTCTTGGCACGGGTCTCCACTGTAGGACAGAAGAACATCCTTCACTGAGCAGGGACCGACCGTCCCTGCGTTCCTATAAGAGGCTTACCACGACTTGTGCTCAGAACCCAAACGTGTTCTATGAACAACAACGAGGTTCTGAGAACATACACCTAGGCCACGCCAACGGCGATGTTGCTTAACGGTGATGTTGGGAACCAACTTGTAGGACATCACGGTAAACACCTTCCTACACTTCCAATCTGCAAATGTATCGAACGAAAACGACAGAGCGAATTGTAGGACAGCGCGAGCCACGCGTTCCTACAATACCGAAACCTACCTACATCGCCGTTAGCGTGTCTACTGATACACCCGATGTGTTATATAGAGCAAGGCAGTCTAGGCCAGACATGTTCTCAGAACAGTTCGTGCAGACCACAACAGATTCTTAAGTAGAACATTCTTTGGTGGGCGTATAGGAATGCCAAGACGATTCGCTACTGCTTGACTTCAAGAAAATGGGACCCTCTGCCGGCCAAAATGCGAATCACTCGAAGGCACCCTCCCCCAGGATGTACGAAAGCATCCAGCAAGCACGAAGAACATCAGAAGACCCTCCCCGAACCGACCTCGGGAGCGGCCAAGAGGGGGGCGTCGAAGAGGGACGGGCGCAAATCATGGCTGGCGGCATGTGCGCGGCCCAGGGGGGAGGCCAGGGGCGTAATGAAATAAGAAGAGGCGCCATGAAATCTGAGGAAATATCATGGCCCACGCCATGATATCCCCCCCCCTGTCATCACCCCCCACTTGGCCGCCCCCGAACCGACCTCGATCTTGTACCTCGGTTTATGTTGTTCCCATCCTGCTTAAGGACCACATCCCAGAAATAAGTTCGAGCACCCAGAAAGGTGTCAAAAGAGTGTTGAAACAGTGTCGAAACAGTGTCGAGCGAGTGTCTCCCAGGGCCCGACACGTGAAAACCCTTGAGTCTCGGTACTTGTTTTGGCCACTCGAAATTCTTCCTGGCGATCAAAGCTAAAGTAGGTTGGAGCATCATAAACCTCGGTCCGACCGTAGCCGGTTTCCCAGGGCGCCTCGACGAACCCGGTGGCGCTCACGGGGGCACAACACCGAGGAGAGTGGCGGGCAGCGGGCCCGGAACGGGCCGCAGGCAGCAGCTGCCGCATCCCCCTCTTCCCGCCCACCCAGCCCCGGGGAGGAAGCTGGAGGAAGATAAAGAGAAGCTGCACGCGGCAGCTGCACGTGGCAGGAACACCACGCGCTCAGACCGACGGGGAGGGAGGAGAATGGGGAAGTGCGCAGTGCGGTGAAGGCACCGCAGGTGTCGGCGCGAGTTGCCGGACCCCGAGAACAGTTCCCAATCGAGCGAGGGCACCCCGTCCGACAACACGCACCCATGGCCCCCCCCCTTCGGAATTCCATCCCAAGAAGTCTGAGGGTCTCATAGGTATAGATTTAGGTCGGGCGGGTCCCCCTACAGGGGGATGTTGGGCGAAAAAAAAAAATGCCCCCGAATGGTCAAACAATAATCAAAGCATAGTCCCCACATTATTTCTTGACTATGTTTGAATGTCACTCTTGTAGAGGCACAGGCCCGACGTAAGTATAGATGCGAGTTGTCAGCTCCTGATTGCCGCAATGCGCGTGTCCCGCCCGCCCGCTCACCCGCAATGCGGGAGGTCGGCGGAGGCGACAGGGCGAGAGCGGGGCGACGCCAAGGCCGGGACGACATCGGGCAGTGACAGGCCGGGGATCTCTGAGATCCGGCCCCTCCGGAGGACGCATCGGGCGCCGCGGCCAGTCCAGAGCGCTCTCTGAGCGCGTTCCCGAGCGCTCCGGGGCGAGGCGTCCCCGGCCGGGCCCCGATCGAGAGAGAGAGAGGCCAGCAGGGAGGCGAGCTGAGGGAGGCGAGAGGAGGGAGGCGGGGCAGGCGGCGGGGCGTCGCCCGCGCTCGTCCCGACGCGCCCCTCCCCGCGCGGTGTGCTCCTGGCCTCCACCTGACACCGCCCGCGGGCGCTCGCCGCCGACCGAGCCCCCCGCGGGCGCCAGCCCCCCGAGAGGCACCGGGCACGAGGCAGCGCGGCGCGGCCTCTCCGCCCGGCCTCGCCCGATCGAGGCCGGGGCCCGACTGCACTCGGGCGCGCCGCCGCGCAGGCGCGCGGTCCTCCTCCTCCTCCTCCTCCTCCTCCTCCTCCTCCTCCTCCTCCTCCTCCTCCTCCTCCTCCTCCTCCTCCTCCTCTGGGCCTCGCGCGGCGCCTTTGTCGAACATCGCCGCCACAGGGGGGCGGGGGCGCGCTCCCGGCTGGCGCGGACGGCCCCGGCGCGGCCTCAGTCCGCCCCCAGCGGCCGCAGGCTCTGGAGGAGCTCGTCCTCCTTCTCCTCCGCAGAGAGGGGTCTCGCTGCTCGCCCCACGGGCAGGGTGGCAGAGGTTCAAGAGACCCAGGCCTCCGATCGACGATCTGCTTTTTTCGACGTGCTGGGAAGAAAGAGCTGGGAAGACACGGGGCACGGCTGTGAGATAAGCACTTTCGACATTCGCAGAAAGCTTGATCAGGCATTGCTCCTCGGTTTCGGACCCTTGGCCCGATTCTCTGGCCTCGGGACCATCACAAACGGATCCGGTGAGAACAACTGAAGGGGCCCTGACACACACACACACACACACACACACACACACACACACACACACCAACCACACACACACACCAACCACACACACACACACACACCAGCCACACACCAGCCACACACACACACACCAACCACACACACACACAAATAAAAAGGATTCCCTATATTTTCCCATATTTTCTGGGTTTCTGTCTTCCCCCCCGCTTCCCATATTTTCCCATATTTTCCGGGGAATCGACGATTCATTGTGTCTGTGTTTTTTCCCCTCCTGAACAACGGGCCACGGAAAGCGGTCGAGACCTCTGGGCGGTGGTCCTGTCCAAATTCCCGCCTCGGAGACCCTGCGTGCGAGCGCCTGGGAACGCTCTTGAGCGCCTGGGAAGCGCCTGGGAGCGCCGGGGAACGTTGGGGAGCGCCGGGGAGCGCCGAGGAGCGCCTGGGAGCGCCTGGGAACCCTGGGGAGCACCAGGGAGCGCTTGGGAAGCGCCTGGGAGCGCCTGGGAAGCGCCTGGGAGCGCCTGGGAGCGCCTGGGAGCGCCCGGGAGCGCCACTGAAGGGTCCGAGATCGAGGATCACGGGCGGCGAACATATCCGTATGTCCGCGCCCTCGCGGTCTGGCACCTGGGGCGCGATCCCAGGGCGCGATCCCACGGATGCGCGATCGTACGGATACGCTCCGCGCGGGGCATCTGGGAAAAACGCAGCGTATCTGCGGGGTCGCGGCCCAGGGGCCCGACTCGAGAGGCCTCGCCAACAAGGAGCGCATGGGCTGCCAGAGTCAGACCGTCAACGCTCCCTGGGTCGGCCTGTGCTCCTCCCAGGGGAAGACGCCACGCGCAGGAGGCCTCCTGAGTGGGGTCCGAGCGGATGGCGTCGGGGGATCTCGCCGCGTCGGCGATGCATCGGCGACGTCGGCGCGGAGAAAATCGGGCCCCACGTCGAGCCGCATCGCCGATGGATGCATCGGCGATGCGGCGCTGTCCTCCGACCCCAGCTGCTCAGACCCCGTCTGGGAAACCTCCCCGCCCGCAGGACGCGCTGGACCTGGCCTTCCGGCTCGGCCTGGAGTTCGAGGCGCACAGCCTGGTGGTTCAGAGCTTGCGACGAGAAGCGGGGGGGGGGAGGAGGACGAGGAGGAGGAGGAGGAGGAGGAACCAGAGGAGGAGGAGGGGGAGGAGGGAGGAGGCGGAGAGAGGAGGAGGAGGAGGAGGAGGGCGGGAGAGGCGGAGGAGGCGAGGAGGCGGAGGAGGAGGAGGCGGAGGAGGAGCAGGAGGAGGCGGAGGAGGAGGAGGAGGAGGAGGAGGCACCCCATTCGGGGGCTCATCGGTGCTTTTCCCCAGGGGGGCCCGGGAGGCGCCACGTGCCGAGGGGTAGCCGCGCTGGCGCCCGGCGGCCGTCGGCCGGGAGGAGGGCCGCCGGGCGAGGACGAGGGCCCCGATCCTGGCCGCGAGGCGCCCGCCTCTCGCCCCAGGGGAGGCGCCGCGGGCAGAGGGCCTCCTCCCTCCTCCCTCCTCCTCCTCCTCCTCCTCCTCCTCCTCTTCTTCTTCTTATTCTTCTTATTCTTCTTATTATTCTTATTATTCTTCTTATTATTATTGTTATTACTATTAATATAATTGTGCTTATTATTCTTATTAGTCTTCTTCTTAGTATTCTTCTTCTTACTATTATTACTATTATTCTTGGTATTATTAGTATTATTATTCTTATTCTTCTTCTTATTATTATTAGTATTAGTATTATTATTATTCTTATTATTATTCTTCTGATTATTATTCTTCTTATTGTTCTTCTTCTTCTGATTATCATTATTGTTATTATTATTCCTCCTCCTCCTCCTCCTCCTCCTCCTCCTCCTGC
>CAUYUJ010021174.1:122209-143565 GCA_963575745.1 Prorocentrum cordatum
GCGACCCTGCTCCCTGGCCTCCCCAGGCCCACCCGCGTCGTGGAGGGTGAGCGCCTCGCGCCTGGCGGGCCTGCTGCTGGGCCACGGCCTCGGCCACGGCCTCGGCCTCGGCCCCGGCGGTCCTCTGCCAGGCCCCGCGGCCGCCAGCCAAACGGCCTCGGGGATACTGCCTTCTCTTGTATGCACTGTCGATCTGCTGCACCGCCTGTGCAACATCGAAATCCGAGAGCTGCGCGCGCTGCGCCTGCGACTGCATCTCGATAGCAGGCGGCGCAGCACGTTGCTGAGGCTGCTGCGGCCGAAACGGCGGGACCTGTTCCCTCATGTGCTCAGGCTGTCTGACGATAGGCTGAGTGGGGTGAGGGGGGGGGGGCCACGGGCTCCCCACTGGCTGAGACAAGCTGGGCGGACCTGGAAACAGTTCGGTCTGCGAGCTCGGCTGCGGCAGGCTTGGCGCGGCGCTCGGAGCTCCGAGCTCGGGCTCGCGGCCTCGAGCGCAGGAGGATCCTCTGGCAGTTCCGCAGGCCCTGTTGGGAGCAATGGCGAGCGCTGAGCATTCGGGAGCATGTCGGTCTGCGAGCTCGGCTGCGACAGGCTTTGGCACGACGGTGGGCTCCGAGCTCGGGTCCGCGGCCTCGGGCGCAGGAGGATCCCCTGGTAGTTCCGCAGGCTCTGTCGGGGACACCGGCGAGCGCTGAGCATCCGGGGCCGTCGACGGAGTCGGGGCTGGCGCTGGAGAGCAACGCGCCTTCGAGCGAGCCCTCCTGATGACTGTGGGGGTCCGCGGGGCTGGGGCCACTGGACCCGCGGAGGCGGCATCTGACTGGGGGGGCGGAGGAGGCGGCGGTGGCGGTGGTGGGGGCGCTTCTTCCCCAGCCTGGCCCGCTGCAGATTGTCCGCTGCTGAGGGGCTGCTGCCGGAGATTCCACTTCTGTGGGGCTGGAGGTAAAGTCTGGCCTGGCTGCTGTAGCGACTGCCGATGCTGCTGCGACTGTTGCTGCGGGACGGGAACCTGCTGAGGCAGCTGCTGTTGCTGCTGGGGCGGCTGCTGACTGTGCCCCTTGACGATCCATGTGGGACTGATGTGGCAGAGCTGCTGAATCATAACGTCCTGCTGAGCGAGCTTGTTCGCTAGCTGTATCATAGTCGCCGAGAGCTGGTCGCGCTGCGGGTCTCTGGAAACCAACCTTCCATGCCGGTCGTATATGTGTTGATCTGGCGCCCCCTGCAATGCGGAGCGCTGGGGAATGGTCGCCTTTTGACTGAGCCACAGGCTGCGGGAGAGGGGGCGGGTGCGCAGCCTGGTTGTGCCATGGTGGTGAGGGCTGCTGACCAGACGAGGAGGAGGCCCCAGGCTGCTGGGGAGATGGCTGGCCATGCTGGTCGCGTGTGACCATATCCCAATCCGCCTCCTCCTGCTGGTGTCGTATGAGCTGGTCGATCGTCTGCTTGGATAAAATCAACTCCTGCTCGAGTACTTCTTTCTGAACCTGCAAAGTGCTGATCTGTTCGTCGATATTATTGATATGGTTCTGAGTGCGTTCGTATCTGACCCTGGCATCTACAATCTGCTTTTGAATGCCCCCAGCTGCGCTATCATGAAGCGATATGTGGCAATCGTTGCAGATTCGTCCAGTAGCTCCGACGGCTGCTTCCCTGCCTGCAGGGACATTGATACGATAGTGGCAACTGTATTGAGCTTCGATGTTGTGTCTCGTCGATACAAGTGTCGGCCTTAGTAGTCGAGCTCGCTCGGTGGTGGGATGTACACAGGCGAGATTGTGGCCATGGCTGGGGTTGCTGGCACTGTCGTCCCGATGACTTTTGATATCGACGGAGGGGTTGCTTTGGCTGGGGTCCCACGGAGCTGCTGGTTCCTGGGGCGGCTGGTGTTTCTGGTGCGACTGGACAATCTGGGACGCGGTCGAGGGCGGGGGCCTGTCTCCTCTGAACCATCCCCAACCTTTCCACAACGACCACATGTCCAGTATTTCATGGGAACCTGAAAAGAGCATGCTGAACACTTCCAAGACATCGAAGGGCGTTGAGCTGAATGATGTTTTTGAAGCAAGCTTTTCGCCTTATCGAGTCGTACGAGTGACCTGGCAACTGCTCTCGTTTCCCTCTCGCGTCTTCTCCAAGCCGTCGTGATGCCTTCTGCAAACGCTGCACAACGGCGAGTGACGAAGACAAGAAACGAGAACCAATCCAAGATCGATGTGCGGCCACATAAAGGGCGCGCGTCTGGTCGGCTAAAGTGTGCAAGTGCGTTACAGTACGGGTTATGTGGCAAAAGAACCCTTCCTCAGCCAAACCCTCGTGTCATCCTGCTCGTCCTCCTCGTCCTCCTTGTTTTCTGTTTCATCCTTCTCCTGTTTTCCTCATCCTCCTTCTCCTCATCCTCCTCGTCCTCGTCCTCGTCCTCCTCCTCCTCCTCCTCCTACTACTCCTCCTCCTCTTGTTCCTCCCCCTCCTCCTCCTCCTCCTCCTCCTCCTCCTCGTCCTCGTCTTCGTCCTCGTCCTCGTCCTCGTCCTCTTCCTCCTCCTCCTCCTCTTCCTCCTCCATCTCCTCCTCCTCCTCCTCCTTTTTCTTTCTCCTCCTCCTCCTCCTCCTCCTCCTGCTCCTCCTGCCCCTCCTCCTTCTCCTTCGGTCCCCCATCCTGGAAAGGAGGAGCATCAGCAGAAGCAGGTCCCCAACCTCCCTCCCATCATCTGTTTCGATCCGAAGGCCCCGGGAAGCCTCGACTCTCTCCACGGGCAACCTGCCGTCCCGGATCCACGCCTGATTGCCCCGAGGCCCGAAAACGGCCCCTGGAGGCAGGAATGAATAAGAAACGCATGGATTGAACAACATGCTCCATGAATCAAGCGTTCCACCGATGACCAAATCCGATATCCTCTATCTGGACGTATGATACCGAAGCAGTGGCGGAGAGGCGGAGAGGTCAGAGTCTGCAAGAAGGACGCATGGATTGAACAACTCGGCCCACTCAAAGTCGCGCAGCGCTCCCAGAGGGGGCGTCCAAGAAGAAGGGCTCGCAAAGCATGGCCCAGGGCGTTTTCGCCGACGGGCAGGGGGCCACGGAACGCCTTGAGAGGTCGCAATGACATCTAGGCGACTTTATGGCCCCAGCCGTGATGTCCTTCCTCTCCCTTAGCCCTCGCCTCCCCTTTTTGAGGGGCCGCAAAATCCAGGGCAACTTTCTGTCCACAGCCATGATACCCGCCCCCACCAATTAGACCTCGCCTCCCCCTGTTGAGGGTGCAAGAATGAGGGTGCAAGAAGCCCAGGGTGACTTCATGGCCCAAGCCATGGCCCCATTCAGAAAGCCACCAAATTCAGAGCGACTCCATGGCCCCAGTCACAATGCCCACACCCCCGCCCCTTTAGTCCTCGCACCCCCTCGTGAGGGAGACATGAAATCCAGGGCGGCCGAATTGCCTATGCCACGATAACCACCCTACCTCTTGAGGGGGCCGCGAACTCCAGGGCAGTTGCATGGCCCCAACAGTGGCGCTTCTCCCTTAATCCTCGCCCCATCCCCACCTCCCCTCTTGACGGTGCCATGAAAACCCAGGGCGGCTTCATGACCCCAGCCGTGATGCCCCCCCCCCCCCACCCCACCCACACACCCACCCACAACACGCACACAGACACACAGACACACAGACACACAAACACACTGACACACAAACACACACACACACACACACGCACACGAACACGAACACGCTACACGCAAGCACGCACACGCAAACTTACACGCATACGCACACGCACACACACACACGAACACACACACGCACACACGCACAGGCACACGCACAACCACACACACACACACACACACGCACACACCACACGCACGCACACGCACAAGCACACGCACACGCACACGCACATTCACACACAACACACACACACGAACACGCACACACGCACACGCAAACGCACACGCACGCACGCACACGCACACGCACACGCACACGCGCACGCACACGCACACACATACGCCGCGACACAACACACACACACACACGCAGACATACACACACACACACGACGGCGGCAACCGCAAACGCTCACACTCACACACACGCACGACACGCATACGACACGCACACGCACACTGCACACGCACATTCACACACACACACGCACAGCACGCAACCGCACACACACACACACACACACACAAACACGCACGCACACGCGCGCACGGACACGCCACAGCACACGCACACACACCACACCACACGCACACGCATGCCCACGCACACAGCTCAACACCATTCATCACACTCGCGCGCAGGCGACCGCACACGCACACGCACACGCACCACGCACACGCACCGCATCCAGCACGGAACACGCACACACACGACACGCACAACACACACACAGCACGCACACACACACACCACACACTCACAACACGCACACACAACACGGACACACGACCGCCCGCAAACAAACACACAACACACACACGCACACCACGCCGCGCACACGCGGCGCACGCACGCAAAGCACACGCACACGCACGCGCACACGCACAAGCACCGCACACACACACACACACAACGCACAAACATTCGCACGCACGCACGTAACATGCACACACACACACACACGACGCACACGCACACACAACCAACACACACGCACGGCTCTCTCTACCGTCTCTCTTCCCTCTCCCGCGCAACACGCACGCTCACACACGCACGAACACGCACACGCACACACACACACAAACGCACGCACACATAAACACACACGCACACACGCACCCGCACACGCACACGCACACACACACACACACACACACAAACACGCAAGCGCACACGAAACGCACGCGCACACGCACACACACACACACACACGCACATGCACACGCACACGCACAATCACACACACACACACACACCACGCACACGCAAACGCACACGCACACGCACAAGACCACACACACACCACGCACGCACACACACACACACACACACACGCACACAAACACACACACCACGCACGCACAAGAACAAGCACCCGCACACGCACACACACACACACGCACACAAACACACACGCACACGCACACGGACACACACACACACACACACGCAAACACGCACACGCAAACACACACACACACACGCACACACACGCACGCGCACATGCAGACGCACACGCTCACCCACACGCACACGCACACGCACACACACACACACACACACACCCACACACACACGCTCACACCCACGCGCGCACGCACGCACGCACATGCACACACACACACACGCACGCACGCACGCACGCTCGCTCTCTCTTGTGTTGTGTTTCTCTCTCTCTCTCACACACACGCGCACGCTGACACAAGGAGCAGCCTGTAGCTGCATGCTGGAGAAATCGAGGGAGGTAGGGGAGTTGAGCATTGGGAGGGGAGGGGGAGGAGACCACCTAATCCATAACTCTGCCCCTCCAGCCTGGCGGCTGACAAGCAGCACTGCACAAACTAAGCATCGATCCAGTGTGACAATTGCGCCACGCACTGGTGCCAAGTAGGCCAACCTGCGAAGACTGTGCGAGCCGTCCATTGTATTTCAAGGCGTGTATATATGTATATTGCAATTGACATCATATTCCCTCGTTCACATGCGTGATATGCACGAGTGTCTGAATCAAGCTCAGCAGCCAGACGCGACAACGGCTGCAATACATGCTTCCTCGGAGACAGCAGCCCTCGGCGAGGGCGTGTAGCGCCGCTGCCTTCGACCCTCGGAGAAGGCATCTTGGAGGAGGTGGCAGAGCATGTTCGGCGAGGGTGAGGGGGAGGAGACCACCTCATCCCTGACTCTGCCGTGCCCGCACGCAAGCAGTGCTGCACCAGCTTAAGCGTCGATCCGGTGTGACAAGTGCGCCACACACTGGCGCCAACCAGGCCGGCCTGTGAGAACTATGCCAGCCTTCCAGTGAATTGAACGGCGTTCATACATACATATATACACACATATATATACACACAAAGAAATGACTACGTTAGGAAGGGAAGCGGGGGGCGGTGGTGGTGGAGGAGCTTCAGTCCCTCACAGAGGGCCCGCCGCGCAGGCGGAGTCAGGTACTGCCCACGGCGTGGGCCAAGGGGCATCGTTGCAGAGGCACCTGCACTTCCTTCAGCGAGGGACCTTAGTATGGGACGTGGCGGGGGGGGGGATGATGATGCTGGTGGGGGCGGTTCCTTGCTTCACCTGTGCCTGCAGCATACTCTTGGTCCTACACTGTTCCACGCCTGCAGCCGCCAGGCGCCTTCCTTCAGTCCGCACCGTCGCCAGGCACAGGTCTGCTTTTTTTTTCCTCTCACGAAGACGCAACAGGCTGCGCACCGAATGCTAATCGAACGTTAATTAAAAAGGAGGAGGGGGAGGGGGAGGAGGAAGGGAAGAGGACGTCGCGGAGCGAAAGGCCAGGCGACCACGCGACAAAGGGGTTGCGCCGGCCGCGCTCCGCCTCCAGGCGTGCCCGCGGGGGGGGCGGGGCGGACCTCTCCCGGGAGTGCGCGAGCCACCGAGCCTGCGGAGCACTTTGGCGAAGGGTCGGGCCTGACTGCCACCCTGCGCACCCGCATGTTCCATGATCTCCTGGCTGAACTTCTCCGTGGGGTTTCCCTGCCAGCGGGGCACTGCCGCGTTGCCTCGGAAGCACGGCAGGTGCCCAGGGCAGGCCCAGAAGCAGTCAGAGCATTGGCCCTGCATCCCTCACCTCGGTGTGGCCCCGTGAATACAGAGACTGCTCCGAGGCTGCGTCGGGGCCATTCGAGTTCGTCCCCAGACCGCCTTCACCTTGACCACCGCACCACCACCTCCTCCCCATCCTCCCCCTTGAGACGGTACCGCCTGGCAAGTATCTGTGGCCCGCCCGGCTGCGGAAAGTTACAACCCGCTCTCGCCCCTGCGGCCTGCGAGGGTGCGGTCGGGGATGCCATTGGAGGCGTGCCGAGAGGATGGGACAACTAGAAGGGGGCCCGTGAAACAGCACCAACGGGCAAATATCTATGGCTTGCCCGGCTGTGGAAAGTTACAACCCGTTCTCGCCCCCGCGGCCTGAGAGGGTGCGGTCGGGGACGCCATTGGGCGCATGCCGAGAGGATAGGACAGCTCGAGCGGCATAGTGAGACTGCACCGCCAGGCAAGTATCTATGGCTCGCCCAGCTGCGAAAAAGTTACAGCCCACTCTCGCCCCTACGGCCTGCAAGGATGCGGTCGGGGACGCCCTTGGCGGCGCATGCCGAAAGGATGGGGCAGCTCGAGCAGCAAAACCCCGCCATAAAAGAAATATTTCGACCGATTCTGGAGGTCCGCGCGGATTTCTTGCATCGGCGCTGGGCCCCTACGGTATGCCCTGCTACCTTTTGACTCGCGTGTTTCGAGGATGCAGCGTTGCATCGAGTTCTATTCTGAGCGTCATACAAGCTGGTCCCGTCCCCCTTCTCTCCCTGTCTCTTCCTGCCCTTCTTATTCGGTCGTTGTTGTTTGTTTCACGGGCCTGCTTAGTTATCCTCTTGCTTCCTCCCCCGTGCAAGTGTACACACAAATAACAAGTTAAGTCTGCCCACATCGAATACACGGCGTGCTGGGCGAAAGGCGTCTCAGCAAAGACCACGGAACACTGATGCCCATGAGGTTTCCTCCGAAACGTGTTGCCGAGGAGCAGTGCAACAGAAGTAGAATAGAAGAATCGAAATAACAGGGGTGTCTGAAGCTCCTCGAATAATGACGTGCAACACGTGCCTGAAAAGCGGTCTGACCACATCTTGCCACCTGACTCTGCCGGCAGGGGAATGCTCGGGCCAGAGCACGCCTAAGATGGGGATTCCAGCTTAAAGCTGAAGAAGAGCTAGGGTACCATTCAAAATTACAACCACTCTAGAGCAAGCAGTCGGTAGAAACTGAACAATTCGGCGGCATTGCTTTAAAAAACTTAGGCCGCTTAGGCAATACAAACTTAGGCCGCTTAGGCCGCTTAGGCCGTAAGCGGCCGACTTACTGGGCCCTACCGGTAGTTTCATCCCCTGGGGCTCCCGACAGAAAATGATCCTGGCTGAGGCGGGGAGTCGAAAGCCTGTTCACATATCCACCGAGGCCAAATCAAGCAATCACGATAGTTACACGAGGCTCGCCACTGCACGCAACAGGCGCTGGTCACCAAGCAGTCCCGGCCGATGCCGCTGCTCTTCGGCTGGAGCGCGCTCAGGAAGTCGGCGTGAGCCTGGCGATCGTCGTCGAGGTGGTCGAGCGCGAGCCTCTCGCCCTCTGACCTGGTGCCGCCACCCTCACAGGCCAACTCTTCCCCGCTCAGGGCGGCGAGGGGACAGACTTCCGCGGTGCCCCCCCCCCCCCCCCCCTCTTGGCCCACGGGCTCTGGCGCGTCGGCCAGCGGCTCGTGGCCCATGCCCTCGCTGGACGCTGCAGCCTCTGACGTGATGTCGAGCCTTTCCGCTTTCCTGCCGCCGAGCTCGAGCTGCGCTTGTGACTCACAGCCCAGGTGCGGTGCGCCGTGACCTGGATCTCGTCGGACGTCTTCCGGTCGTCTGGGGCCCGCGCGAGCTGAGTGACGGCGCCAAGCGGGATCGTGTCGCCAGCCTGCGCCCCGACCTGACTCTCTGTTGGGGGCTGGTCCAAGCGGCACCTCGAGCGCGACGGCGGCGAGGACTGCGAGCGGGTCCCCGCCACGACGGCGGGCTCGGCCGCCACCTCAATGAACGCGTTCTTGCACGTCACGCAAAACAACTCCTCGCTGTCAGGCTGCCCCTCGCACGCAGAGCGGCTGGCACCGAGTGCCAGCGGAACCGCGGCAGCGGGGGCCGCCGCGGCACCGTCAGAGCCCTCGCCGCCGCCGCAGCACCCGCGCTGCACGGGCCCTCCAGGGCACTGCGTCCGCCAAGCCCCCGGCGGCAGCGGGGGAAAGTCGCGCGCCGGCGGGATCGCTCTCAGCGGGCGCCCGGGGCGCTCCTCTTGGTGACCCGCGGCCGCCTCCACGCCGCCGCCGCGGCCCCACGGCTGCCGCGGGCGGCCTGGAGACCCCGCGCGCGGAGGCAGATGTGGAGCTGCGCCGCCCCGACTAGGGGGGCGCCCGTCCGCAGGGGCCGCCGTGCGCCTGGCGGCTGTCTGCGGGCACTGGTTCTGCTCCTGCTCGCGGCCCGGCAGCCAGTGAACTCGATGGGGGGAGAAGGTCTGCGGCGGCGGCGGCCTGCTGCAGGCTGCGGCGAGCCTGGCGGCCACCTGCAGGACCTCCAGGCGCTGCTCCCACTCCTGCTGCGCCCGCCGCGCCCGTGGCGCGTGCCAGGCGTGCAGCGGCAATGCCACCGTCTCGAGGGCGCCAGTCGAAGCCGCCGCCCAAGAGTCACAGGTGCCGCGCTGAGCGGGGCCAGGATGCCGAAGCGGGTCGTTGAAGACGTAGAGCTTGCCGGCCTCGGGGACAAACGATGGCGCACTGGTATTCCACACGAAGCGAGGACCCAAAGACGTCGTCAGCCCAGCTGCCTGTTCCGTTGGGGACTGTGGGGCTTTCTCGGCAACCATGGCCGCCAAGACTGATCAGGCTACGCGGGCCCGACAAGTCACAGGAGAACTCAACCAACGCACATGCTGCAGCCCAAATGGCTCAAGCCACAATGGCCACGGATCCTCTCCTCCCCTCGTGAGGGGCCCATGACAGAGGGGCGACCTCACGGCCCCAACCAAGACATCCCCCCTATAGTCCTCGCCTTTCCCTCCTGGACACCCACGGCTGTCCGGCCATAACTCTCAAGCCTCTGGCGGCCGTTCGGGACGATACGGACTCCCGACGATGCGCAGCTGCTACAAGGCATGCCGCGGCGAGAAAACCTCGAAGCACCTCGACGCGACGGTCTGCTGCCCGGGGAGGGGCCCGGGACATCTGGGCTCCCGCGCCGCGAAAAGAGCCGTGCCCAAGGACGTCTGAAGGACTGGCAGGAGAGCCCAGAATCGAATCGATGAGTCGGACCGGCGATGGGCGAGGAGGGGGAGGAGGAGGAGGAGGAGGAGGAGGAGGAGGAGGAGGAGGAGGAGGAGGAGGAGGAGAAGGAGGAGGAGGAGAGCCCAGAATCGAATCGATGAGTCGGACCGGCGATGCAAATGCACGGGGTCGGCGGAGATCTGCAGCGAGGTCGGGAGAGGCCGAGTCGGCGGAGGTCGGCAGGCCAGCGAGGCCTCTCCATTGGGAAATCGGCACCCAGATCGGAACATCCGATGCCGAGTCGAATCGGAATCGGAAGACACCATACAGTCGGGGCGTTGACCTAAGGAACCCTAAATAAGGAACGAGGCCCCTTTTTGTTGCATAAGTTGGACTTCGATTCCCCATCGACAACCTCAGGACAACCTAAGGCAAGCTGCGAAACAAGTAAGGAACACGGAACCCCTCCCCAACGGGAAGGGTTTGTTGTTCAGAGCCCCGACTGTAATCGACACTCGAATCGAGGCGGAGGAATCGAAATGAGCCCTAGACTGAAGGCCTCGATCTCTTTCCTGGGGCCTGGGGGCCGTGCTCCTGCCCCCGGCCCCTTCTGGCGGCCCCACGGGGGCCCCGCGACGGCCTCCCAGAGGCCGAAGCGCCGGAAAAGGGCCAGGGTCCCCAGAAATCAATCCGCCTGAACTCTGGGTTGGGTTTCCCCCCCCAGACGAGGAAAAAGGTAAGCACAAAGCAACACAAACACCAACAGCAAAAGTGGGAGGAGGCAAGGGAAGGGAAGGGGGGAGGAGGAGGAGGCGGGACGGGGAGGGACGGAGAGGTGGAGGTGGAGGGAGGAGAGGAAGGGGCGAGGAGGAGGAGGAGGAGCAGGAGGAGAGAAACTCGATCCACCCAGAATAGGTCCGCCCAGGGATCGAGTCTGGTGCCTCACCCCCGCAGCCCGCAGCCCCCCGCGCCGGCCCTGCGAGCCCTGGGCCCCCTCCTGCGTGAGGGGGAACCGCTCCGCGCCCAGGTCGTTCTGGAGGACGTACACGCGGGTGCCTGCGCCCCCACGCCCACCCCTGGCTTGGGAGCAGGGGGAAAAAGAATTGTGCACATGCACCGATTCTGGCCGGGCCCATCCTGAGCCCAGGATCGGTGCATACGCCCCCCTGCCTTGGCCAGGAAGGCACATGCACCGATCCTGGGTCAGGGATGGGCCTTGCCAGGATCGGTGCGTGTGCACAGCTCTCCTCGCCCGAGGGGGGCAGGAGGAGGGGGACAGTCGGCCCGCATGAGAAGGACGCGCGAGGAGGGTGCAAAAGGGCCTCGGACGCACAGTTCGGAGCTTTTCGAGCCGGGCGCGGCCAGCGACAGTGGCCGGGGATGGACCGAGGAGGCAGGGACGCAAGGGCTTCCGTTGGGCAGGATGCCCAGCCTTACTGTGCTGGTGGACTGCTCTCGGGATGAGGAGGGCTGGTCCTGGAGGGAGCAAGGTCCAGGGAGCGTTTCGCCCGTGTCCGGCCCCTGGGCCCTCTTGGGCCGTCCGACCGCTCAGGAGGAAGAGCCAGCCCTGGAGTAAAGCACCTGGCGTCGAACGAACCCGCTCCCAGCAAGACCCCCCTCCCATGCTGGCGAGCAGGACGGGGCGGAGGAAGCAGAGGAAGAGGAGGGAAGAGCAGGAAGGAAGCACGCAAAGGTAGAGGGGGCCAGGGACACACAAACACATGGGCATACATCCCAGGATCCCCCATGTCTTTCAAGATTCTCTGGACGTCCGTCTTCCCCTCCATTTCCCATACTTCCTTACATTGTTCCTGGGGGGATCGGCGAACTCTTTGTGTCTGTGTGTCATTTTTCCCCTCCTGAGAAGGAGGGGGCGGGATATGTAGGGGGGCTTATTCCAGAAGCTCATCCGGGCGATGGAGCCGGCCCAAGCTCTGGCAGCGGCTTCTCACCAACCCACGTTTGTGTTTGAAGGAGCCCTGGGGTACACAAATAAACACACACACACACACAAATAACAGGATTTCCCATATGTTCCACATGTTTTGGGTTTTTGTCTTCCACCCAACCTCCCATAGTTTCCCACATGTTCCAAGGAGTCGAGGATTAATTGTGTCTGCGTGTTGCTTTCCCTCCTGAGTGTTGTGTGTTGTGTGTGTTGTGTGTTGTGTGGTGCGTGGTGAGTGTCGTGTGGCGTGTCTGTGTTGTGTGTTGGCGTTCCCCGGAGCGTGCCCGTCCCGCTTCCTCCGCCTCTCGGCCGTTGCCTCGTCGTTCTCCTCCCCCGTCCCCCACGGTGGCCCAACTCGCTTGACGGCAGCCCCGCGTCGCTTCCTCGCCAGCGCAGTGACTCTGCCTAGCCGCCAACGCAAAAATGTTGTATGCTGTGTCGTGTGTTGTGTGGTGTGTGTGTGTGGTGTGCTGTGTTGTGTGTGTTGCGCGGTTGTGTGTTAGGTGGTGTGTGTGTGTGTGTTCGTGTGTTGTGTTTGTGTGTGTGTGTTTGTGCGTTGTTCGTGTGTGTTTGTGATTGTGTTTGAGTTGTTGGTGGGTGCTTGTATTGGTGTTTGTGGTCATGCTTGTGTGTGCTCATGTGTTTGTGTGTTGTGTTGGTGTGTCTGTGTTGTGCGTGCGTGGGTGTGTGTTGAGTGTCTGCGCCCACCTGTGGGGCACAAACGAGCATCGGCCTAAACAAGCAACACGCTGATAATACCTGAATCGGCCCGCCACGCCGCGTTCAGGGCAGGAGGGCAGATTCAAAGAACAGACGCTGACACAAGCATAAAGGTTCAGAGGACCGGGCGAATCTCTTGGACCGACCCCCCTCCCTGGCGCGCGGAGCGCGCCAAGAGCGGCGCCGGAGGCGCCGCCAGGCGGTTTCAGCGCCGATCCGAAAAATCCGCTCGGACCTCCGAATAAATAGCCTGGCGAAGGACCCAACCATATGCAGTTGAGAGTACCGCACTTGTGAATATCTTCTTCGGTGGCGCTCCCTATGGGGCCACGAAACGTGTGAGGGGTGTGCCGAAATGGGTGTGCGGGACGCATGCGGACGGCAGCACTGGGGCCTTCGGTGGAGCTCCCTATGGGGCCACGAAACGTGTGAGGGGTGTGCCGAAATGGGTGTGCGGGACGCATGCGGACGGCAGCCATGGGGCCTTCGGTGGAGCTCCCTCCCTGCCATGGGGCCTTCTCCCTATGGGGCCACGAACGTGTGAGGGGTGTGCCGAAATGGGTGTGCGGGACGCATGCGGACGGCAGCCATGGGGCCTTCGGTGGAGCTCCCTATGGGGCCACGAAACGTGTGAGGGGTGTGCCGAAATGGGTGTGCGGGACGCATGCGGACGGCAGCACTGGGGCCTTCGGTGGAGCTCCCTGTGGGGCCACGAAACGTGTGAGGGGTGTGCCGAAATGGGTGTGCGGGACGCATGCGGACGGCAGCCATGGGGCCTTCGGTGGAGCTCCCTATGGGGCCACGAAACGTGTGAGGGGTGTGCCGAAATGGGTGTGCGGGACGCATGCGGACGGCAGCACTGGGGCCTTCGGTGGAGCTCCCTGTGGGGCCACGAAACGTGTGAGGGGTGTGCCGAAATGGGTGTGCGGGACGCATGCGGACGGCAGCATGGGGCCTTCGGTGGAGCTCCCTGTGGGGCCACGAAAAGTGTGAGGGGTGTGCCGAAATGGTGTGTGCGGGACGCATGCGGACGGCAGCCACTGGGGCCTTCGGTGGAGCTCCCTATGGGGCCACGAAACGTGTGAGGGGTGTGCCGAAATGGGTGTGCGGGACGCATGCGGACGGCAGCCATGGGGCCTTCGGTGGAGCTCCCTATGGGGCCACGAAACGTGTGAGGGGTGTGCCGAAATGGGTGTGCGGGACGCATGCGGACGGCAGCCTGGGGCCTTCGGTGGAGCTCCCTGTGGGGCCACGAACGTGTGAGGGGTGTGCCGAAATGGGTGTGCGGGACGCATGCGGACGGCAGCACTGGGGCCTTCGGTGGAGCTCCCTGTGGGGCCACGAAACGTGTGAGGGGTGTGCCGAAATGGGTGTGCGGGACGCATGCGGACGGCAGCCATGGGGCCTTCGGTGGAGCTCCCTATGGGGCCACGAAACGTGTGAGGGGTGTGCCGAAATGGGTGTGCGGGACGCATGCGGACGGCAGCATGGGGCCTTCGGTGGAGCTCCCTGTGGGGCCACGAAACGTGTGAGGGGTGTGCCGAAATGGGTGTGCGGGACGCATGCGGACGGCAGCAGTGGGGCCTTCGGTGGAGCTCCCTGTGGGGCCACGAAACGTGTGAGGGGTGTGCCGAAATGGGTGTGCGGGACGCATGCGGACGGCAGCCATGGGGCTTCGGTGGAGCTCCCTATGGGGCCACGAAACGTGTGAGGGGTGTGCCGAAATGGGTGTGCGGGACGCATGCGGACGGCAGCCCTGGGGCCTTCGGTGGAGCTCCCTCTGGGGCCACGAATCGTGTGAGGGGTGTGCCGAAATGGGTGTGCGGGACGCATGCGGACGGCAACCATGGGGCCTTCGGTGGAGCTCCCTGTGGGGCCACGAAACGTGTGAGGGGTGTACCGAAATGGGTGTGCGGGACGCATGCGGACGGCGGCACGGGGGCCTTCGGTGGAGCTCCCTGTGGGGCCACGAAACGTGTGAGGGGTGTGCCGAAATGGGTGTGCGGGACGCATGCGGACGGCAACCATGGGGCCTTCGGGGGAGCTCCCTCTGGGGGCACGAAAACGCGTGAGGGGTGATGTGCCGAAATGGGGTGGGACGCAATGTGGACCCCCCCGGCAAACTGGGGCCTTCGCTGGAGCCGACTGTGGGACACGAACGTGTGAGGGGAGGTTTGTGCCGGAATATGATGGTTGCGGGGGACGGCATGCGGCCGGTTAGCCAATGTGGCCTTCGGGAGCTCCATGGGGCCACGAACGCGTGTGCGGGGTGTGCCGAATGGTTGTTTGGGTTTTTTTTTTTTGTGCGGGACGCATGCGGACGGCGCACTGGGTGCCTTCGGTGGAGCTCCCTGTGGGGCCACGAAATGTGTGAGGGGGTGTGGCCGAGCTGGGGTGGCGGGGGACGCATGGCGGACGGCAGGCCATGGGGACTTCGGGGGAGCCCCTATGGGGCACGAAAAACGTGTGAGGGGTGTGCCGAAATGGGTGTGCGGGACGCATGCGGACGGCAGCACTGGGGCCTTCGGTGGAGCTCCCTGTGGGGCCACGAAACGTGTGAGGGGTGTGCCGAAATGGGTGATGACGATGACGATGACGACGATGACAATGACGATGGTGATGATGATAATGATGACGATGATGATGATGATGATGACGATGATGATGATGATGATGATGATGATGATGGTGGGAGGAGGGAGGAGGGGGAGGAGGAGGAGAGGAGGAGACGCGGACCACCGTCTCTTCAAAAGTAGGACCCAACACCACAGGATGGTTGGGAAAAACTATATGTATGTCACTGCTCGTCTCCCGAGATGTCCGGAGGTATCGCCCGAGATATCCGGAGATACCTCCCGAGACGAGGAAGCAGAGCCGCAGGGCGACATCGGGGGTGGGCGGGTGGGGGCACGGCAAGGTCCGATCGCGCGCGGAGGCCGCACGCGACCCGCGGGTAAAGACGGCGCTGGGAAACATGCAGTGGACACACACACACACACACCTCTGAAGAACAGAAGTGGCAGGCGAGCTACTGCGAGGCCATGGCGTCGACGAGATCATCCGCGAGCTCTGCTAAGAAGTCCAGCGCTCGGGTGCCTGGGGGGCGGGGGGAAGGGCGGGGAAGGAGGGGCGAGGGGGAGGCAGAGGGTCGAGGGGGAGGCACGACGAGGGGGGGGGAAGCGCGGAGGGGGGACGGAGGAGCGAGGAGACGGGGAGGGGCGGCGCGGCCGTGAAGGCCACGGGAGACGTGGTGTACACGGCCAAGAAGTGTTGCCCAGCGCGTCGCGGCGGCAGCCCCCGCAGCACGCTCCGCGCTGCAAAACAGCTGCGCGCGGCGCCGCCTCGCGGAGTGGAAGCTTGGGTTGGCGGCGCGCACAAGGGGGTAGGGGGAGGGGGGAAGGCTTCTTAGAAGGAGGCCGCTTCTTAGAAGGCCCCGGCCTTACATCTACAAAGCAGGCCCGCGCCTGCTAAGAAGCAGGGGTGTTTCTAAGAAGCCTTCCCCCCTCCCCCTACCCCCTTCTGCGCGTGGCCAGTTGGGAGAGCTCAGGACTTTGACCCCGCGCGGGGGCCAGGAGGGGGATAATTACGTGGCTCGTCGCGCCGCAGCGCGAAAGGGCCGGGAGCGGCGGAGCGGCGCGCCGTCCAGAAAAATGCCCGGCCGCACGAGGAAGGGAGCGAGAGATGGAGAGGGGAGGGAGGAAGGGAGGGAGGGAGGGAGGGAGGCAGGGAGAGAGGAATGGAGGGAGGCAGGGAGGGAGGCACGGAGCGCAGGGAGGGAGGGAGGCAGGGAGGGAGGGAGGGAGAAATGGAAGGAGGGAGGAAGGGAGGGAGGCAGGGAGCGCACCGAACCCTGTGGTGACAGACCTGCCGGGTTCATCTGCACAGTTGCTTCTTGAAGAGCGCAGGTGAAAGCGCCCGGACGCCCTGCTTGGCTGCATCTTTTGCACCGGGTGAGCCCACGTCATGCTCTGAACCACGCGCCCTTCGTGTTGAAGCTTGTCTGGTGATGGACAGCCCGGGGCGGTGGACGCGGGACGACAAGGGGACGGCAGAAAGGGGACGGGGGCGGGCACGGGGGGGGGGCGGAAGTGGAGAGGAGAGGGAGAAGCGAAGAGGGCAGAGGGGGAGGAAGGCAGAGGGGAAGGGAGAAGGGAGAAGGGGGGGAGAGCAGAAGGATAGGGGGTAAGGCTTGGGGGGAAGGGAGGGGCGCCAGGCGAGGGGGAGGGTGAATGGGGAACGACAGGGGGAGCGGGAGGCGGAGCGGGGGATTGGGGAGAGGAGCTGTGGGAGGGGAAGGGGGAAAGACCCTCCTACAAAAGTCGGCGATGACAGCAAGGGTTAAGTCGGGCCTGTCCCCCCACGGGGGGATTTTCGAGGAAAACTAAAAAGTACTGTAAACATGCCCCAAAATGGTCAACAAATACCTCCAAATGAGTCCCCAGACTATTTTGTTTGACTATTTTTGAACATTCTCCCTGTAGAGGGACAGGCCCGACTTAAGACTAGCTCTGAGGGCCGAGATGCAATCCATAGAGGGTGGCCCCTGGACCACACGCACATCGACTTCATGCCGATACGGCGCACGATATACGAAACCAGGGAACCCCCAACTATGCGCACAGCTGTGGCCAGCAAACAGAAAACCATGCCGCAACAAAAAAATACGCTCTCGCTTAGGCCTGTGTGCCGAATGTGGCGATTTGAGCCTGGAGGAAGAAAACGTGCAAAGTGCCGGCGCAGCGACCCGAGACCGCGAGAACAGGAATCGCAGAACAGAGCGAGGAGGGGTGAAGAGGAGGGAGAAACACATGGGAGGAGGAAAAGGGAAGGAAGGTTCAGGATGAGCAGGGGGAGGAAGAGGAGGGAGAGCGGCACAATCCGGCTCGGACACCATGGGTGAGCGGCTGGGACTGCACCTACGCGCCAGGCGCAGCCACACCATGCCCCTACGACATCCACCCGCACCACCAGGAGTCCCAATCGTCCGGTCCTTCCTGAAACTCGTCTGCCTCTTCGTCTCGTTGCCCTCCACCCGGCGCAGGACAGGAGGGCCACCGAGGGCATCGGAGCATCGCAACGCTCGGCACTGCCCGCAGCTCGAAGCTCGAAGGAGAAGGAGAGGAGGAGGAGGAGGAGGAGGAAGAGGAGGAGGAGGAGGAGGAAGACGCTAACGACGACGACGACGACGCTAACGACGACGACGACGACGACGACGACGACGACGACGACGACGACGACGACGAACACGACGACGACGACGACGGCGACGGCGACGGCGACGGCAACGGCGACGGCGACGGCGACGGCGACGACGACGACGACGACGAGACGACGGCGACGACGACGACGACGGCCCTGCATGGCAGGCAGGGCGAGGCGCCGCCCGCTCTGGCCAGCCCCGCCGCTCGCTATTTCCCCCCGGCCGCCCCCCCCCCCCTCCTCGCTCAGACTCCTGCCCCCCCTCCCCTTATCCGGCCCCACCCCTCGATCTCTCCCATCGCCTCCACCCCCCCGTACCCTACTCTGGTGCTCCTCCTTCTCCTCCTCCCGCCTTCCTCAGCCTCCTCTCCTCCTCCCCCCTCCCCCTCCCCCCCCCCTCGCCCTCCCCTACCCTACCCGCCCCCTCGCGCCCCCTCCCCCTCGCATCTCCCCTCCCCCGATCCCGCCAGCACCGGCCTCCCTCCCGTCCCGTCGCTCTCTCGGGTCGGGCGAAAGGGGGGGGATAGCAAAGGGGGGGGTTGAGAATCAGCTCACGTAATTAGCTGATTTTCCCGGCGCCTCTCGGCGCCGGAGGCGGCTGTGTATCGAGGAGTGGGCCCCTCGGTGAGGCCGAAACCAGCTGCATGCAGCAAATTTCGTAACCCCCCCTTTCCCAATCCCCCCCTTTCGCCCGGCCCGACTCTCCCTCTGCGCAGCCATCTCGACTCGAGCCGTCCTGGCTCAGGCGACTGGGACCTGAGCTTGTGAGCGCGTGCTTCGGAGCGGCTCGCGCTCGCGGGCCATTCCTGCCCTCGCGCGTGCGCCCCAGGTGCTGCGCGCGGCGTGTGGGGCTCCTGCCCAGTGTCTTGCCAGGCGACAGGACCCCCTCCTGGGGGTGCAGGTGCGGCTGCTCGGACAGCCTTGCTTCACGCGTCAAGTGCGAAGGATGCGGCGCATCGGTCCCATCAAAGGTGGCCAAGGCAGCGAAGGGCGCGGTAGCAGCGTGGGCCCCTCCTTGGGGTCCGAGGGCTTCTGGGGGTGGTGGGGCAAAGGGGCCGCCGCAGCATGCTGACCAGATGAGGATTCTCAAGGACTTGCAGGCCCAAGTGGCCAAGCTCTCTCTCGCGGGGGGGAGGAAGAAGCCAGGGCCATGGACCGAGACTGGCGGCATGGCAGCAGGTCCACCTTCGCCTTCGACGAGTAATATCTCCTACCAGCAGGTGGCTGAGTTCCTCAAGAAAGAATGGTTGGACGCCGCAGTGGTGGAGACGGTAGAGGCCAAGGTAAAGGCTGCAGCAGAGAAGCAACCGAAGGCTGCAGTGCAAACTGCGCACTGACGAGTCAAGAATCAACGGAAGAAGGTGGCCTCGTTCGAAATCATGTTCCCGGACCCCTCTCCGGGAACATGATCCCTGGGTTCCCAGGACGCCCAGAGACAGGCCCTGGAGGCCCCGGACACGCCGAAGATGGCCTCAGGACGGCCGACGACGCCGCCAAAACGCCCCAGGAGCGCCTCCAGAGGCCCCTCCAAAGGACCCCAGAAGCAGAAAATCATTGATTTTCCAGTGGTTTTTGAAGCATTCTTGCGCTCTCCCATGTTCCGCCTCCCCACGGTCCCGGACCGCGTCAGAGGCCCTTCAGATCGCTCCAAGACGGCCGAAGAGGCTCCCAAGAAAGCCCAGAGACGGCCCAGGAGGCTCTCCAGATAAGTCAAGAGGGCCTCGAGAGCGCCCCGAGAGAGCCCCAAGAGCGACCAGGGCCCAAAGAGCGCGACATTTCGAAGTCTCCGGCCTGAGAGGCTCTTGGGACGCCCCCAGAGGCCATCAAGAGGCTCCCAAGAAGCTCCGTGAGACTCCCAAGAGGCCCCCCGGAAGCCCCAATAACTAGACCCCCAAGGGACCCCCAGGGAAGCCCCCTGCGGGACCCCAAGACACTTCGGTGAATCGTATTTCCCAGATAGCTTTCCGGGAACATGATTCCTTGGGCTTCCGCCCACCGCCCCAACCATGTTTCCAATAGGCTTGCCGACAAGGCCAAAAGGCGCCCCTCTGTAAGCCCCCAGAGGCCCCCCTCTAAGAGAGCCGAACAAATCATGCTCACAGAAAGCTTCCCGGGAACATGATCCTCTATCTCGGAGTAGGCCCCGGGGGTGGGGCGGGCCGCTGCCTGTTCCCCCCATCGGTGCCCACCAGGGGTTGCGGGGGGGGGTCCAGAGCTCCCGAGGCGGCCCGAGCCCGCCCCGAAGGAGGCCACGACAGGCTAAGGGGGTCCCGAGAGGACCCAAGACGGTCCCACGAGGCCCCGAAGACGCCCAACATGCCCTCAAGACAGACGACGAGGACTCCAACACGCTCCAGGACGGACTCAAGAGGCTCCCCAAAAGGGCCCTGGAAGGCAAGAGTCACGCGTGTTCCGAATGTTTTGGGTTTCGGCGTTCTCGCTTTTCCCGCTTTCCAGCGCTCCCTCACGGCCTCGAAGGACTTTCAAGAGTAGGGTGCCCAACTCTCAATTGGATCGGAACCTATGCAGAGTGTGTTTGGGCCACGGGCACTACGGCAACGAGTGCCCGCATGCGCCGGCAGCAGAGGCCCCGGGAGACACCGGGAAGCGCAGAGGGGGCGCTGAGGAGGGCCAAGCTCCAAGAAGGCCCACGAGGCCCCGACGAGGGCCCCAAGACGGCCCAGGAGGCTCCCCAGACAGCCCAAGTGTGCCCCAAGAGCGCGCCAAGAGAGAAGGCCCCGAGGGGTGCCGGGGCGGCCCGGGCCCGCCCCGAAGCAGGCCACGACAGGCTAATGTGAAGGGGCCCCAGGACACACAAATAAATACACACAACTAAAACATGTTTCCCATATTTTCCTATATTTTCTGGGTTTCTGTCTTCCCCCCCATTTCCCATATTTTCCCGTATTTTCGGGGAATCGACGATTAATTGTGTCTGTGTGTTTTTTTCTCCTCCTGATAATGGAGGTCCCGACGGTCCCAAGAGGCCCCGAAGACGCCCAAGCTGCCCTCAAGACGGCCGACGAGGACTCGAACGCGCTCCAGGACTGACTCAAGAGGCTCCCCAAGAGGGCCTCGGGAGGCAAGACTCCCTGATTTTCCAGTGGTCTTTGAAGGATGTAGGCGTTCTCGCTTTCCCCGCTTCCCAGCGCTCCCTCACGGCCTCGCTCGGAGGCCCTTCAGATCACTCCAAGACGGGCCAGGAGGCCCCGAAGAGGGCCCCAAGACGGCCCAGGAGGCTCCCCAGACAACCCAACTGTGCCCCAAGAGCTCCCCAAGAGAGGGCCCAGAGGGGGACCGCCAACCGATATTTCGAGGTCTCTGGCCCTCGAGGCCGCCTGTAGGCCCCCGGAGGCCACCAAGAGGCTCCCACGAAGCCCCGTGAGGCGCCCAAGAGGCCCCCAGGAATCCCCAAGAGACATGGCCCCGCGAGACTCCTGAGGCATGCTACAGGAGAGCTGTCTGGGAAGTTGATTGGGAACATGACTGATCGCCTTCTCGCGGCCCTCAGCAGAT
>CAUYUJ010021175.1:0-22500 GCA_963575745.1 Prorocentrum cordatum
CAGCATCAGCATCAGCATCAGCATCAGCATCAGCATCAGCATCAGCATCATCATCATCATCATCATCATCATCATCATCATCATCATCATCATCATCATCCTCGTCCTCATCCTCATCCCCCTCCTCCTCCTCCTCATCATCCTCCTTCTCCTCATCCTCCTCCTCCTCCCCTTGTCCTCCGCCTCCTCCTCCTCCTCTTCTTCCTCCGTTTCTACTGGTTTGTCCCTGCACGAACTGAAGCATGACGCTGCACGAATGGGGCATGCACAAAAAAAGAAAGAGAGAAATAGAGAGAGAGAGACAGAGGGACAGGGAGGACAGGCGGGCTGTCCTCAAGCTACGCTGTGCACATCGGCAGCAAAATTACCCATCACTCGTGGCTGTCATACGGATCATAAGGCACGGGAAAGCGAGACAAATCATCACAGACCGCAGGAGCTCCAGAGATGGTGGCAAGTCCCGAAGCGGACAACATCAAAGCCTGTGCTCAAAATTTGGAGAGACGAGATGGGTACTGTTTGGCCGAAACAGACTTGGAATACTCCAGAACGCTAGTGCCAAGTGGTTCAACGCTGTGGGACTTGCCGGAGCACTTATCCTGACAAGGCAGGGCACGGATCAAACCTGGCAAACCCAACCTATTAATGGCCAACCACGTCGTCGGTTTCCGAAACGGGGCAACACGACGAACGACACAGGTCAATTGTTCACAAACCTCACGCGATCACGGGGCCTGAAGCAAAGCTGGGCCGGGCTCGGCTGGGCGTTCGACGATACAAGAAGCCGCCATAGGGGCGGCCAGTCGTTTGAGAGCGCCGCAGAACCCGTGAGAAGGCTCCCAATGTGATCCAAACACCACAAGTGACTGCCAAGATGGCCGAAAATGGCGCCAGAGGCTCTGGGCCGCCGCCGTCGTCGCCGCAGCCGCCGCCATCGTCGTCATGGTCGTCATCATCGTCGTCAACGGTGGGCGATTTGCACGTGATTGGTCGTGGTAAGCCCTTCCATGACATCCCGAGCCAGAGCCCAAAAGACACCCTGAAACCTATGGTGACCGTCGGGGTCGTCGCCCTCTCCGCCGTCCTGACACCTTTCCTCCTCTTCCTCCTCGCCATCCTCCTCTGGCTCCATCCTCCTCTTCCTCCTCCTCCTCCTCCTCCTCTTCCCCTGCCTGTTCTCCGTCATTGATATTATAAAGATAACTACCATTATTCATACTAGTATGATTGGTATTATTACTGGTATCATTACTATAGCGGTTAACAGTACTATGATTATTGAAGAAGTTAATATTACGACTAGTAATACTAGTAGTATGCTTACGTGTAGCGTTGTTACTTGTATGGTTTATAATGTCAATGGCAGTGTCATGTAGTGATTGATTGATACGAGTAATACGATGATCAGTATATGTAATGTCATTCGTATTACGATTACTACTACTACTACTACTACTACTACTACTACTACTACTACTACTACTACTACTGCTACTGCTACTACTACTACTACTACTACTACTACTACTACTAACACTACAACTACAACTACAACTACAACTACAACTACTACAACCACTACAACAACTACTACTACTACTACGACGACAACGGCGACGACGAATACTACGACTACTACTACTACTACTACTAATAATAATAATAATAATACTACTACTACTACTACTACTACTACTACTACTACTACTACTACTACTACTACTACTACTACTACTACTACTACTACTACTACTACCACTACCACTACCACTACCACTATCAATACCACTACCACAACCACTACCACTACCACTACCACTACCACTACCACTACCACTACCACTACCACTACAACTACGACCACAACTACTACTTCTACGACTAGTGCTACTAGTACGACTACTAGGACTACTAGAACTCACTGTAACGGACTACCAGGACTACTACTCCTACTACTACGACTACTACTATTACTACTACTGGTAATGTCATGTCATGATTGATACGAGTAATACTATGATCAGAATATTCAATGTCATTCGTATTACGATTACTACTACTAGTACTACGAGTACTACTACTACTACTACTACTACTACTACTGCTGCTACTACTACTACGAATACTACTACTACGGCTAATTCTACGACGCCCACTACTAAGACTACTATTACTACTACTACTACTACTACTACTACTACTACTACTACGACTACTACTACTACTTCTAGTACTAGTACTAGTACTAGTACTAGTACTAGTACTACTACTACCACTAACCACCACTACCACTACCACTACCACTACTACTGCTACTACTACTAACTCTACTACTACTGCCAACTCTACTACTACTGCTACTACTACTACATGCTACCAACTACCACTACCACTACCACTACCACTAACCCCTTCTACTATTTACTCACGAATACTACTACTACTACTACTACGACTCTACTACTACTACTCGACTACTACTACTAAAAAAAAAAAAACTACTACTACTGGTACTACCACTACTACTACTACTACTACTACTACTACTACTACGACTACTACAACTACTCCTACTACTACTACTACTACTACTACTACTACTACTATCACAATTACTACTTCCACTACCACCACTACTACCACTATTACTACTACTACTACTACTACTACTACTACTACTACTACTACTACTACCATTACCACTACCACTACCAATACCACTACCACTACTACTACTACTACCACCACTACTACTACCACTACTACTACTACTACTACCACCACCACTACTACTACTACTACTACTACTACTACTACTACTACTACTACTACTACTACTACTACTATTACTACTACTACCACCACTACCACTACCACTACTATTATTACTACTACTCCTACTACTACGACTACTACTACTACAACTATTACTACTATAGTAGTATTACCACTACCACTACTACTATTACTACCACTACTACTACCACTACCATTACCACTACTACTACTACCACAATTACTACTGTATATGTAATGTCGTTCGTATTACGATACTACTACTAGTACTACTAGTACTACGACTACCACTACGACTACGACTACTATTACTACTACTACTACTACTAATACTACTACTACTACTACTACTACTACTACTACTACTACTACTACTGCTACTACTACTACTACTACCACTACTACTACTCCTTACTACTACTACTAACTCCTACTACTACTACTAATAACTATTACTACTACTACTAATACTAACTACTAACTACTACTACGAACTACTACTACTCCTACTACTACTCCTACTACTATTACTAGTACTACTACTACTACTGCTGCTACTGCTACTACTACTACTACCCTACTGAACAACTGCTACTACTGAACTACTACTACTACTGAACTACTACTACTACTACTGAACTACTACTACTACTACTACTACTACTACTACTACTACTACTACTACTACTACTACTACTACTACTACTACTTACTACCTACTACCTACTACCTACTACCTACTACCTACTACCTACTACCTACTACCTACTACCTACTACCTACTACCTACTACCTACTACCTACTACTACTACTACTACTACTACTACTACTACTACTACTACTACTACTACTACTACTACTACTATTACTATTGCGGGCCTCAGTGGAGTTCCCTATGGGGTCACGAAGCGCTGTACTTGGTCGGTGAAAATGCCAAATTCGGCGTGGGGGGCGCATGCGGGCGGTCCCACTGGGGTTTTCGGTGGAGCTCACTATGGATCCACGAAACGCCGTAATGGGTGTGTGAAAATGCCAAATTGCGTGTGGGGGACGCATGCGGGCGGTCCCACTGGGAGCTTCGGTGGAACTCCCTATGGGGCCACGAAACGTTGTGCCGGGTGGGTGACAATGCCAAGTTGGGCGTGGGGGACGCATGCGGGCGGTCCCACTGAGGGTTTCGGTGGGGCTCCCTGTTGGGCCACGAAACGCTGTACCGGGTGGGTGAAAAGGCCAAATTGGTTGTGGGGGGACGCATGTGGGCGGTACCACTGGGGGTTTCGGTGGAGCTCCTTATGGGGCCACGAGGCGCTGTACTCGGTGGGTGAAAAACCCAAATTGGATGTGGGGGGACGCATGTGGGCGGTACCACTGGGGGTTTCGGTGGAACTCCCTGTGTGGCCGCGAAACGGTGTAATGGGTGGGTGAAAATGCCAAAATGCGTGCGGGGGACGCATGCGGACGGTAGCACTGGGACCTTCGGTGGAGCTCCCTCTGGGGCCACGAAACGCATGGAAGAAGGAGGAGGGGGGGAGGAGGAGAAGGAGGAGGAGGAAGAGGAAGAGGAGGAGGAAGAGCAAGAGGAGGAGGAGGGGGAGGAGGAGGAGGAGGAATTGAACGCGGGACGACGTCTCTTCAAAACGAAGACCCAACACCACAGGATGGTTGGGGGGGAAGTGGGGGAGAGGCAAAAAAAAAAAAGCCTGGCGAAGCACCCAACCATATGCAGTTGCGAGCACCGCAATTGTGATCATTTTTCTTCGGTGGCGCTCCCTTTGGGGCCACGAACCGCAGGAGGGGTGCGCCGAACTGTGGCGGGGCACACAACGCAAAGGAATGCGATAGGTCGAATTACGAGAGACTGAACGCGGGTGAGTCAGAACGCGAGTGGGTCTGAATGTGAATGAGGCTGCGTGCGAGTGAATATATTTGCGTGGATGCGATCATGGCTACGCCTGGTGTAAAGGTATATGAATGTGAATGGTCCAGTAGCCTGCCCGAACACTCGCGACATCGAGCGTGGCCGCCGCAGGCAGCTTCCGCGGGAACCCTGACGGCAGCGCCGGCGCGCCGCGACGCCCATGTCGGCACGCCCCCCACGAGGATCGCACCCGCTTCCACCCCTTCTTTCCCCCCCTCTTTGCCTGCGCGCTCCAAAAATCCCAGGCTGCGGGCGCAGCGCAGCGCGGAGTCCCCGCGACGCGCGCAGGTCGCCCTCCTGGACGGGCCCCAGCGACGCGCGCGGGCCGTCCGCTGCGCGGAGCAAAGAGAGCTAGATAACTGGCTGACAGCGGGCAAGGCTCTGGTCGCTAGGCAGAGCGACGACGGGCGAGCGGGGCGCTGGGCAGGACGCAGCACGGAGATCCCACGACGCGCGCCGGCGCCCCGAGAGGGCCCCAGCGACGCGCGCGGGTCGTCCGCGGCGCGAAGCCAGACAAGTAGTTGGACAGTCAAGAGAAGGCGCGGCTCGCGCGGGGCGCCCCCCAGGTCAGGCCTCGAGGATAAACTCGGCGAAGCCGAGCTCCCTGGCGAGGGCCGTCGCCCCCTTCCGCGCCGCTTCGCGCGCGCCGCAAGATGCTCCAGCTACTTTCGCAAGCCCTCCGGCGGCCCTGCCAGGAAGAAATCGACGCGCGGCGCCCGCATGAGCAGGAGGCCCTCGGGGCGCGTGGCGCAGAAGAGCAGCACATAAAGCTCCAGCCACCAGTCGTCGTCTTCCTTCTTGCCGTTCCCGACCGCGTGGCGGCCGCAATCCAGGCCCACGCCTGGGCGACGCCGGCCGGGGGGGCAGCGCGCCGGACAGCCGACGGCCCAAGGCGAGAGTCCACAGGATCGAGGTCTGGCTGCGGACTGCTCGCGCCCAGCAGGTCCGGCCGTAAACTGCCCCAGAGCGCTGTTCCCTCGCCCCTTCGCCTTCGCGCACGGCGCGCACCTGGCACGCCACCGCGGCGATGGCCCTGCCGCGCGAGAACGGGAAGCCCGTTCGGGCGACCTTGCAGGCGCGGAGGGTGAACGGCTCCGACGCACGAGGCTCGATGAACACCAGCGGGCCCGTGAGGCCCCCCGTGAGGCTGTCGTCGCGGCGCTCGAGGTCGCTCACGAAGGGCGCGCACGCGTACTTTTCCATGTGCAACCAGAACCCCAGCGGCAAGTGCTTCAGATAGATTGTCTGATCCACGTCTCTCTCGGCCTTGTCTACGTCGTCACGACCTCGAGGGCCCGCGGCGATGCGCACGATCTGCCCTTCGGCATCCTTGGCGAGGCCGCTCTTGAGGTCCAGCCCCTCCAGGTAGCACTGGGACCTTCGGCGGGGCCCCCGATGGGGCCACGAAACGCTGCACTGGGCGGGGGGGGCGCACGCGGACGGCAGCACTGGGGCCTTCGGTGTATGGGGCCACAAAACGCTGCACTGGGTGGGGGGGCGCATGCGAACGGTAGCACTGGGACCTTCGGTGGGGCCACCTATGGGGCCACGAAAGGCTGCACTGGGCGGGGGGGGGCGCATGCGGACGGTAGCACTGGGACCTTCGGTGGGGCCCCCTACGGGGCCACGGAACGCCGTACTGGGCGGGGGGGCGCATGCGGACGGTAGCACTGGGACCTTCGGTGGAGCTCCCTATGGGGGCGCGAAGCGCTGTACTGGGTGTGGGGGGCGCATGCGGACGGTAACACTGGGACCTTCGGCGGGGCCCCCATATGGGGCCACGAAAAGCTGCACTGGGCGGGGGGGCGCATGCGGACGGTAGCACTGGGACCTGCGGCGGGGCCCCCTATGGGGCCACGAAACGCTGCACTGGGGGGGGGGGGGGGGGGGGGGGGGGGTGCATGTGGACCCTTCGGTGGAGCGCCCCATGAGGCCACGAAACGCTGCACTGAGTGGGGGGGGCGCATGTGGAACGGTGGCACTGGAGCCTTCGGTGGAGCTCCCCACGGGGCCACTAAACGCTGCACTGGGTGGGGGGGGGCGCATGTGGACGGCGGCACTGGGGCCTTCGGTGGAGCCCCCTATGTGGCCACGAAGCGCTGTACTGAGTAGGGGGGCGCATGTGGACGGTGGCACTGGGGCCTTCGGTGGAGCTCCATATGGGGCCGCGAAACGCTGTACTGAGTGGGGGTGGCGCATGTGGGCAGTGGTACTGGGGCCTTCGGTGGGGCCCCCTATGGGGCCACGAAGCGCTGCGCTGGGTCGGGGGGGCGCATGCGGACCGTAGCACTGGGAACTTCGGGGGCGCTCCCTCTGGGGCCACGAAACGCTCTTGCGGAATGGGGGGGCGCATGTGGACGGTGGCACTGGGGCCTTCGGTGGAGCTCCCTATGGGGCCACGAAACGCTGCACTGAGCGGGGGGGCGCACGCGGACGGTGGCACCGGGGCTTTCGGTGGAGCTCCCTCTGGGGCCACGAAGCGCTGTACTGAGTGGGGGGGGGCGCACGTGGACGGTGGCGCTGCGGCCTTCGGTGGAGCTCCCTATGAGGCTACGAAACGCCGCACTGGGCGGGTGAAACGCAAGGAGGGGGGGGGGGAGGAAGGGGGGGAGGGAGGAAGAGGAGGAGGAGGAACGCGGGGACCGTCTCTTCAAAACGAAGATCCAACAGCACATGATGGTTGGGAAAACTAAATCCCAAATGGTCCAAAATAGTCACACGAACAAATCCGCCGACTGTTGTTTGACTAGTTTGAAACGTGTTTCCTGCAGAGGGACGGGCCCGACTTAACATCACTGGAAACTGATTAACTTTGCGCCCAAGAGGCTGCGGATGGGTAGCGCAAGGGCAGCGCCTCAGGCCCCGGTTAAACCGGCTCTCTCCACAGTTTCCCTCAACACGCCCTCGAGGTCGCCAGGTCCACTCTGGAACCAGACCTCCGAAGGAAACACAATCTAAAACAGCTTCTACAATGGAAGAAGGGTAGCTAGGCCACCGAGGCCCTTCTCCCCTCAAAAATTCATCTTCCTATACTCTACTACACCGGCAGGTATCCTCCTCGCCCACTCATTTCTCATCCGCCTGGGCTCAAGCCTCTATCTCTCTACGAGTGCACCAAGCCGACCATCTCCGTATATGTTTCCAGCGTCACCCTGGTCATCGGCCTGGTCATCATATCGCTCGGATTCTCGCGAGTGCAAACCTTGCCGAGACTCAATCGCCCTTGTTCGCGCCACTGCTGCAGCACCAGGAAGCACATCTCCACGCGTTTCATCCTTCCTGGCCCGCGCTTCCTCCCGATCTGTAGCGCACTGCTGCTGTCGCTCATCACGAGCGGCATCGCCTTCTCCTTCTCCTCCTCGAGTAGTGATGCCAGTCCGAGAGCCCCCGCTGCTCCCGATCCCAGCGCGTATAGCTCGCTCTCCGCCGAGCTCAATGCCACGCAGCCCTGGCGTCTCGACCACGACAGGATGGTGCATCCGCGGTAACTGCAGGATGCCGCCGCCACCCGTCGAGATCCTCCAGTCTGCGTCCACCCAGCACTCCACTCCAATACCTCCTCTGTTCGGAACCAAATACATCTCGTAGTCTCGCGTGCATGCAAGGTACTGCGCCATCTTCATCAGCCCCCCCCCCGTCCTTCTCCGTTGGTCCTGACATGCCCCCGCTTAACAATCCAACTCCATGTCGAACGTCAGGACGGTGGCCCACCAACTGCAATAGCTTCCCCACACAGGTCCTCTAGCGACTATGGCCCACGGCGTCTAACTTCACCTCGTCGCTCTTCATGTGTACCTCGTTCTTGGCCTCGGGCAAGACTGACGGCTTCGCCGTCCCCGGGCCCAGCTCTGTCAGGATGTCGTCGATCAAGCTCGTCTTGCCGCTGATCGTGCAGCCGCCCTCGACCTTCTCCACCTGCATGCTCAGGAACGTCGCGTGGCCTCCGGTCCTGGTGAGCTTGACCACGTCCGATAACTTCAATCTCTCTCCCATCACCTCTAACAACTTGTCGACGTCGTCGCTCGGCCCAGCGATTAGGAAGTCGTCGGCGCGTCTCCCTGCCATCATCCTGCTGCTCAGCATCATAAAGAGACACCCGTCGCAGTGACCTCTGACCCTCTCAAGCTCCTCCATGGCGTTCGCACTGTGATTCCCCCAAGCCTTCGGAACTCCTCCGAGTCCCGGGAATGCGCACAGCGCCTCTCAAACACGTCCTTCCGGTACTTCTGCTTCTGGTGGTGGCTCCAGGAAGATACGGTCCTCGGTGGGCGGCGCCTGGTAGAAAGCCCCACTGCAGTCGCCAAACGCCACCACGCGGTAGTGCAACTCCGCAGCATTACCTTCGCCCTTGCCGCGCATCCTTGCCGCGCATCCTTATCGCGCGCGTTGGCTGTAGTACGATGGCGGTTGCTCGCGAAGCTCTGCATTACCTTCAGGTGCGGAAGTGAGGGGGTCGTGGCCGCGAAGTTCTCGTGCCCGTACACCTGCTGATCGAAGCCCCTCGTGGTCCACCGACTCCTCTCGCTGCCGTCCGCCTGGTAGATGTCGACCCACTTCGCCGTCAGGATCTTGGACGTCGTGCCCTGGATCGGGATCACCTTTACGATAGTATTGCCGCCCCCTGCGATCTTCTCCAAGCACTCCTTCCATGCCTCCGCGAAGTCGCCCCGCAGCGCGCGCGTCTCCTCGCCCTCCACCTGCGGCTCCTCACACATCCCCCTGACCGCACTGATCATCTGGATGGTAGTGACCCTGGACTTCTTGCCTTCGCTTCCTTCTCCGCCCTCGGGTTCTCGCTTGGGGCCTCTCTCTACCAGCGGAATGCCCACTGGCCGCGGTGGCGGCGCCCTCGGCGCTGACGGTCCTGCCGCCTCGTCCCTGGGCCTCTTCGCCTCCAGTCGCCTCTTGTCCATGTCCACGTCGTCGTACGGTGCTGCCGCCGCTGCTGCTGCTGGCTGTGGCGGCGCTGGTTGTTGCCACTCTTCTGTCGTTGCCGCTCCTGCTGCGGTGCCGCTGCCGCGTTCGGGCCCAGGTACTTCGGTAACGGCCCGAGTAGAATCGGTTCCTGCAGCGACCTCTGCGTCGGTGCCCACCCCCCCTCGCGGTTGGCGTCAGTCCCCAGGGTCTCCACCTCATCTTGTCGAACAGCTCCTTGTCCCAGCGTCGGCTCTCCACCTTCCTCTTCGCCGCCCTGGACCTGCGCGCCCCCGTCGGCGTTCCGATCAGGCGCTCGCCCGCCCTCGCGCCGCGCCCCAGCCAGATGCCCTCCAGCCACGACAACGCCAGCCTGTTGACCTGGGCTCCTGGCCTCCTGCAGATCACTGCCTCGCCGACTGCGACGATGGGGTTCTGGTACTTGAGCATGCGGGTCTTCTCGCAGGGCGCGAGGTTGGTGTCCTCCCTGGCTACGCATCCGTTGTAGAGCCACGCTGCACGCCTCGGCAACCACGCGAGGAACGGAGAGTCGGGCTTGAGGTCGTGCTTCAGCTTCTTGTTGACCTGCAGCATCAACGTCCCCACTTGCTTCCTCACCGTCTGGATGGCTCTCTCGGCCCTGCCGTTCGCCTGCCCGTTGTACCTCTCCGACTGCCTCATGAGGAACGTCTGAAAGATGCCGTCGTTGATCGCCCCGCCCCCGACTGCCATGATGATGGAGGACTCGGCTGTTCCTCCTTCTTGTAGTTCCACTCGTGAGTGTCCAAAGTTCGGCCAGCCACGAAACCAACGAGGCCACTGTGTAGACGTCGTCTCGACCTTTCTGTATGATGGTCGGAGCGTCGCTGCCCACTACGAACCGGAAGTTGACGGGATCCCCCTCGATGCCCGCCTGGCCGTAGTCGAAGCTCAGCAGCGGGATCAGCTCGTCGCGTCTGTCCTTCTCCTTGTGGGCCATGTCGTTGGCCTTCGCTTGAATGCAGATCTCGAACCATGATTCAGCTGGGTAGTGCGTCAACTCGTGCCTCTCGATCTCCTCCGCACTCGGTTCTCGAGGTCCAAGCAGTCCACTGGCTGTCGTCTCGGGTTCCACCGCCTCGTGATCGTCGGGAACTGCCACTGTTCCATCTGCGGGTGCATCCGCTAGTACATATGTAGCTCCTCGAGGCACGACCTGCGGTTGCTGCCGCTCCCCCGGTAGTAGCAATCGTGGTCATCCTGCCAATGCTCGCTGAAGTGAGTCTTCGTCTTCGTCCGCTTCACCAGGTCGCGCTGCTGCGACTGATGCCCCGATAGGCGCCAGCAGCGCCATCCCCCCGTGGACCTCCTCCATGTCATCGTACATCTTGGTCCAGCACTCCAGTGCGCAGTGGTTGTTGATCTTCTTAAGCATGGCCAATCCCGCCGTCTCGTGCCTCAGCAGCCCCCCCTCGCCGTCGTACCGAGCCACGCGGTTCTCTATCCTGTTGCAGAATTTGCCCACGCTCCTAATGGGCTGCTTCACGCCGGCGACCTGGAACTCCATGGCGATGCGTCTGTCACCTGCTATGTAGAGCGTCACCGTATTCGATCCGTTGTGCCTCAGTGACGTGCCGTCTGCGACTGCCAGGTTGGGGTTGCGTCCTGGTTTGAGCTCTACGTTCGGGAAGTCCCTGATGCCGCACACGTGTTCTTCTGCGCAGTTGTCCGTCAGCACCCAGACATACGCCACATGCCCCCCCCCCCCCATCATGCCGCATATCTTCCTCCCCTGCACTTTTGGCTTTCAGTCCTTCGTAACTGCGAATATGAAACCACCTCCCCACTCTGTCGCGCGCTCGTCTATCGCGGTAATCGCCCGAACCCCTCGTCGATGGTGCTGCACTCCCTGCTGGTGGCGCGCTGATGCTGCTCCAGCCGCCGTGCATTGTGATCTCGTTCACTCCTTCGTGCTGCCCTTTCTTGGTCTTCTGCTTACCCTTGTCGTAGTTGCGGTTCTCCTGCCGGCACCAGCAATCCCCTGCATAGTGCCCTCTCTGGCCACATGCGCAGCATAGCCTCCCCCAGGTACTCCGGACAGATTCCAAGCTCGCTGTCGTGTTGCCGCCGCCCTCGCAGTGGGATCCGCGCCCTTGCCCTTCTGGCCTCTGCTCCTGCTCTTGCCTTTGTTGTCTCCACCGTTGCCTTTGCCGTCTTTGCCCTTGCCTTTGGGATGCTGTCTCGCCAGCGCGTCCACCTCCATGACTCCTGAGGCCCGGTGCCCTTTTACTGCCTACGGTTCCAGTTCCTGCTGGGCCCGGCCACTTCTGCTAGTACCCGTCCTCGTACACCGCCGCCGCTTGCAAGTATTGGATCGCGGTGCCGATCAGTTCGCCGTAGCTTCTCTCGCTCTGCATCTGCAGTACCGTCCTGAGGTAGATGCTCCTCTTGACTCCTGCATTCCACACATCTCCCGAAGCCGTCTCGCAGCGTCTGACGTCGCGCTCCCAGTCCGAGTGGCACTGCTCGAACACCGCCAAGTCCGAAGGGAAATCCTTCACATTCGGAATCGCCGTCATGATGCTCTGCGCCCTCATTGCCGTCGCAGGCTCGCAGCGTTTGATCAACGCTCGCCACGCCCGCGCCCCGCTCTGATCTTCCACGCTCCTGATCAGCATGTGCGCGCTGCCCTTCACTGTCATGACCAGCGCGAAGAACATCTTCTTCGTCGCCGTAACTCCTTCAGCTCCCAAACAATGCAAAGTTTCCGCCATGTTGATGTCTGGATGTCATCGCTCCTCGGCCGCCTCTTGGAGATTCAGCGCTTGCGCCGCTTGACCTCCCAGGTACGCTCTCATCACGAAGCCCCATTCCGTCCACGTCTCCTCGTGGCCGTCGAACGTTGGCGGCTTCAACCCGAAGACCTGCCACTCAGCACCAGGCTCCGTCATGGTCACGTAGACCTCTTTCTGCAAGTCTGTGGTCACGTAGTCGTCCTGCTCGTCTGTGGCCACGTAGACCTCGTCCTGCTCGTCTGTAGTCACGTAGACCTCGTCTTTCAGCTCTGTGGTCACGTAGTCATCGTCCTTCTTGTCTCTGGTCACGTAGACCTCGTCTTTCAGCTCTGTGGTGACGTAGACCTCGTCCTTCTGCTCTGTGGTCACGTAGACCTCGTCCTTCTGCTCTGTGGTCACGTAAACCTCGTCTTGAACTCCTCTGGCGGTCACGTAGACCTCGTCTTGCACTCCTGTGGCCACGTGGACCTCGTTCAGCGCTCCTGTGCTCCTGTGGCCAGGTAGACCTCGTTCAGCGCTCCTGTGGTCACGTAGACCTTGTCCAGCTGCTTGGTCACGTAGACCTCGTCGAGCTGCTTGGTCGCGTAGACCCTGTCCAGCTGGTATGTCGGCTGGTTGCCGTGGATCGCTCGCCCTGCGGCCGCGGCCGCGAGAGCTATGGCCAGCGCCCCTAACCGCGGGAGGGGGGGGCGCCCAGCGGGAGCTGGCCATGGCCAGCTCCGCTACCATGATAACCCTTTGTGCCAAAGAGGCTGCGGAAGGGTAGCGCCAGTGTAGCGTCTCAGGCTCTGGTTAAACCTGCTCTTTCCACGGCTTCCCTCAACAGCAACGAACCCCCTGCCAAGGAGGAGGAGGAGGAGGAGGAGGACGAGGAGGAGGAGGAGGAGGAGCAGGCGCCGACGAGGCGCCGACCAGGCACCAGCAGCAGTTCTGCCAGCAGCACCAGGCAGGCGGGCGCCTCGCATGAAATTCAGATCCGCACCCCTGCAGTCAGACTTGATTGGACAGGAGGCGCGAGAGGACACGAGACCCTTCCAAGGTCCACATTGCCATGATGATGTAGGAGGCATGGGCCGCGAGATACAGGACACAAGGGTACTCTTGATTTGGGAGGGTCGACCTACTAATCTGGGCCGACTGTGCTGGAATCCTCTTGGGAAGATGCTCACACGTCCTCTCGCGTGCAAGGTATAGCCTACCAATGGCTTGCTCCCCGGAAGAGCCCAAGAAATATCAAACCCGCCAAACAATAGAGGGAAAATAATCCCAGCCGCGACGACGACGACGACGACGACGACGACGACGACGACGACGGCAACGACGACGACGGCAACGACGACGACGACGACGACGACGACGACGACGACGACGACGGCGAGGAGCAGGAGGAGGACGAGGCGGAGGAGGAGCAGGAGGAAAAGGAGGAGGAGGAGGAGCAGGAGGAGGAGGAGAGGGGGGCAGGAGGGGAAGGATGAGGAGAAGGAGCACGATCAGGAGGGGCGAACTGATTGCCCGCCGGGAGAAACAGGGGAGAACAATAACTAAAGACCTCCTGAGGTTACGTTTGCGTCGATGAGGGGGTCACCAGCAGGTCATGTGGACTCTCCGCCACGACTCCGCGTCTCCTCTTCCCCCCAAAGTCCTCCCCTCACTCCACCTCCCCTCCCTATCCCTCCTCGCCTCCTCCTCATGCTGCGCTCCCTTGCCCTCCTCTCCCCGCCCCTCCTCGCCCTCCCCGCTCCCCCCTCCTCCCCCTTAGCCCCTCGTCGGCTGGCCTCTGCGGGTCCTGACTCCGGCCTCCAGCGGCCCTCCGCGACGACCCGGGGCATCCCAGGAATGCCCCCGAGGCGCAGCTGCCGAGAGGCACCCCGAGGCCGGAAAAGCGCCGAGGGCCAGCGAGAACGACCGAGATCCTCGGCCAGAAACCCGCCCACCCCTCTCTTGTCCCCCTCTCCCCCTCCCGCTCGATGGATGCACCCCGCCCGCGGAGCACCGCGCTGGCTGCCTCGACGAGGAGCTCGACGAGATGAGACGAGGAAGCCTCCCGCACGATCCATCCGAGGAAGCCCCTCGCCTCTTGGGGGCCCGCTTGGGCGGTCTTGGAGCACTCTTGGCCCGTCTGGGGGCGCTCTGAGAGGGCTCTTGGGCCGTGTTCGGGCGATGCGAGGGGCCTCCTGGGCCGTCTTGGAGCATCGGGAGCCCGTGCAAGCGCAAACTCCCAAATCTGTCAAAAACCAGGAAGGGAGTCAATGCTTCGGGCCTCTCGGGGCCTTCTTGGGGGGCCTCTTGGAGCCCACCGCCACCGACCACCCCCAGCTCCCGGACCTCTGGCCCCCGACCTCCCCCAGCCCCCTGGAACTCCACTCTGCCTTGCCCCACCCTCCCCTTCCCGCTTGATCGATCCGAAGAAGCCACCAGACATGTGATGTCCTGATTTCTTCGATACGGGGTCCCCTGAAGTCCCGACCCTTTCCCAAGGGCCGGTTTTTCATCCCGAGCGGTTCACTGACTGCCCAGGGGGAGGGGGGAAGGTTTCTTAGAAGGAGGCTGCTTCTCAGAAGGCGCCGGTCCAGCAGCTACAGACAAGGCCCGCGCCTCCTGAGAAGCAGGGCTGCTTCCAAGAAGATTTCCCCATCCCCCTATACCCCCTTCTGCGCGTTCTGCGCGTGGCCTGCTCCTGTCGGGGAGCCGTAAGCGACTCGGGTTTGGGGGACTCGGGTTGTCCTTTGGCGTCGCGCAGAGAGGGGGGTAGTGGGAGTGGAGAAAGCTTCTTAGAAGCACTCCTGCTTGTTAGAAGGCGCGGGCCTTATCTACAGATGTAGGGCCGGCGCCTCCTAAGAAGCCCCCTTCCTTCTAAGAAGCCTTCCGCCCTCCCACTACACCCTTGCGCGCGCCGGCAAGTCCTGACGGGACCGTCCAGGAGATGACGAGACCCAGTCTGAAATTTGACGCGCGCTCACGCTGCAGACGCCCCACGAAGACTGGGCCGTCACAAACCCCGGGAAGGGCCCGTCAAAAAGAGCGCTGGCAAGCACCCGAGCTCCGGCGAGCTCGCGTCTTGCGCTGCCCCGACTCCTGTTGGCGGCGCGCACACGGGGGTAGGGGGAGGGGGGCAGGCTTCTTAGAAGGGGGCTGTTTCTTCAAAGGCGCCGGCCATGCATCTACAGAGAAGGCCCGCGCCTCCTGAGAACCAGGGGTGCTCATGAGAAGCCTCCCCCCCTCCCCCTAACCCCCCTCGGCGCGTGGCCGACTCCACCGAGACGCGGTCCCCGGATGTCCCAGCCCTTTCCGGGGCCGGTTTTTCCTCCTGGGTCGCTCTCTGACGGTCCTGGGGCCCGCCGATAGCCCCCCGGGTCCGAAAACTCAAGGAGGGGATCGACTGCAGTACGGACGTACCCCGAACTCGATTTGCTCGTCGACAAACCGACGAAAGCTACGTAGAAGATCCCGCAGGCATGCGCAACATTCCATGTATGTTCCGTGAGTTCGAGGAGCAAATCAATTCTGAGGTACATCAATTCTCTAGTCGATCCCCTACTCCAAAAATGGCCAAAAACCTTCCGTCGTGATTTTGTACGACGCGATCATGTCTGGGAGGAAGCCTTCGGTGGCAACTCATGGGAGCCTCCCGTACCAGTTTGTCGACTCTTGCGAGATCGACGCTAATCGACGTCAGTCGACGCTAATCGACGCTCACTGGACAGCCAACCGACGCTGACCGACGATAAAAATCGGCGCTATCTCATCGACACCCAGACGCTTAACGACGCCAATCGACGCTGAACACGTAATCACGAGGGTACACAAGGCTCCCACGATTTGCTCGGCGGCGACGATAGGGGCGAGTAGCCCAGGGGCGGGCATTACACGTATTCGCCCGGGAGCCTTTTCGAAGACATAGATCATCGGCACCCCTTGGATGCACGTATTGCTCCCCCCTGGGCTATTCGCCCCTGTCCTCGCCTCCGATTTGCTACCTCCGAACCCCTCGCCACCGACTTCCCGCCCGGCCCCCCGCGGAGCGCCGCGCCGGCCGGGCTGCCGGCCGCCGCGCCAGGCATGCTGAGCAGCAGGGGCTGCGTGTCTGCGGGCCCCGCGCCAGGGCCGGCCAGTCGCGCAATCTGCTTGACCTGCCCGGCTGGGGCGGGATCTCAGACGGGACTAGGACAGAGGACAAAGGAGGAGGTGGTGGAGGAGGAGGAGGGAGGAAGGAGGAGGAGGAGGAGGAAGAGGAGGAGGAAGGAGGGGGAGGAGGAGGAGGAGGGGAGGAAGAGAGAAGAGGAGGAGAAGAGGAGGGAGGAGAGGGAGGAGGAGGAGGAGGACGAGGAGGAGAGGAGGAGAGGAGGAGGAGGGAGGAGGAGGGAGGAGGAGGAGGAAAAGGAGAAGGAGGAGGAGGAGAAGGAAGAGAAGGGAGGAGGAGAAAGAGGAGGGAGGAGGAGAAGGAGGAGGAGGAGGGAGAAGGAGGAGGAGGGGGAAGGAGGAAGGAGGAGAAGAAGCAGGAGGAGGAGGAGGAGGAGGAGGAGGGAGAAGGAGGGAGGAGGAGAAGCAGGAGGAGGAGGAGGAGGGGCTTGACGGGGCCAGGACGAGGATAGATCCATTCCAGAGCGTTGCGGAACGCTCTCAATGCGTTTCTCAACCCTCTGAGAGGGCCGCGGCGCCCGATACATCCTCCAGAACTGCCGGATCCCAGAGATTTTCGATGTATCCTCGCCCGATGTTATCCTCGTCCTAACTTCGTCTTAGGGTGGGAGCTCACCCCCAAACCTTCGGAGGCAACTCCTGGGAGGTCTTCGTCGGAAGGATTGGGGAAGCTGAAGCCCCATGGAGGGGCTGCTGCGCCGGATGGAGCCGCGGATTAGGCGGGATTGCGTAGGCCGGATGAAGCGGTAGTAAGCCAGATTAAACGGGATTAAGCCCGATTAAGCTGGACTTCGGACCAGGGCAAAGTCAGAATGTGAAGCCAGGAGGAGGATAAAATCGGGTGAGGGTAAATCGTGAATCTCTGAGATCCAGCGGCTCCGGAGGATGCATCGGGTGCCATGGTCTTTTCAGAGCGTTCCGCAACACTCTGAGAGCGTTCCGCAACGCTCTGGAATGGATCTATCCTCGTCCTGGCCCCGTCCGACACCCCCCAGAAATGCTCGCGTCCTGAACACATCAAGGCGGGAGGCTCTTCGCCATTTTCGGCCTCGTGGGGCCCTCACCACGCCGCGGGGTCGTCACGAAGCGACTCGGGATGCAGAAGCGGCCCCTGGGAAAGGGCCGGGACTTCTGGAGGCCCCGCCTTGAAAGACAGGACCTCGCGCGTCTGAGGACTCACCCGTCCCCCCGTCTGTCGGCCCGGTCTGTGCTTTCATGTCGTCCTTAAAACAGGGCTAGGATCGGGATAAATCGCTCCAGAGCGTTCCGGAGCGCTCTCAGAGCGTTCCGGAGCGCTCTCAGAGCGTTCCGGAACGCTCTGGAGCGGCCGCGGCGCCCAATACATCCCCCAAACCCACCGATTCTCAGAGATTTCGAGTTATCCCGATCCGATTTTGTCCCGATCTTCGCGTCGTTTTAGACTCACCCGTCCCCCCGTCTGTCGGCCCGGTCTGTGCTCTCATGTCGCCCTCCCTCCCGCCTCCCGCTCCCGTGCTCGCTCCTCGTCTCCTCGCTCTCCCCTGCCCGTGCCTGTCCCCCTGCCCCGGCCCGCTGTGTTGTCGGGCCGCCCCCCCCCCGGTCCGAAGGAGAGCTGCGGCGGCCCACTTGATGCCGCCTAGAGGGGGGCCGAGCATACAGTCGGGGCGTTGACCTAAGGAACCGTAAATAAGGAACGAGGCCCCTTTTTTCCAGAAGTTGAACTCCGATTTGCTATCGAGAACATCGGAAAACCTGAGGCAAGCTGTGAAACACTTAAGGAACGCGGAGCCCCTCCCCAACGAAAAGGGTTCCTTCTTCAGGGCCCCGACTGTACGAGTTCGGAGGATCGCACCGCATCGTCGATGCCTCAACGATGCATCGGCGCTGCATCGGCGCTGTCGGCGATGCACAGGCGCCGTCGGCTCGGAGAACATCGGGCCACATATCGAGCCGCATCGACGACGAATCGGCGATGCGGCGCGATCCTGTGACCCCATCAACTCTTGCCCCATCCAGAAGGCCTGGACCCCCGTCCTCCTCCATCCTCCACCCCCAGACCACGCAGCGTCCTGATAAAAAAAGACGGATGCTTTCCTCGAAGTGCAGACCTGGGGGCCATCACCAAGTCCTGGGACAGTCACAAGAGAGCGACTCGGGAGGAGAAACCTACCCTCGGGAAAGGGTCTGGATTTCTGGGAACCGCGAAAGACTCAGGTCATCACACGTAAGATGGGCCCTCCCTCGTCCTCCACTGTCCTTCGTCATCCTTCTCCATCCCCCATCCTCACCTTTCATCCTCCAGTTTGCACCAGTTACAAGATTGGAGGGCGGCTCGTTTTCAATCGACTCCGTGACGCGCACGTTCGCCTTAAAGTATGCAACAACTCTCAGGATGGAGTGCGCTTCGTCACCAGAATTGAGTTCTCGCCTTCGCGCAGCACACATGCGTCTGAAAGTTCATAATACTTGTGTTCTGAAGGCGGCTCTCGCTTGAGCATGCCCTAACATGTAGCGGTTACAAGGATGGGGGGCGCTTCCTGATTATGTTGTGGCTGACGCATGACAAGACGTGTACACATGTGCAGCAGTTGCACGGATGGGGGACCATGATCATCATTCTTCCGCCCTCGTTGGACTTAGGTCGGGCATGTCCCGCTACAGGCGCATTTTGGACGAAAAATTAAAACATAGTCAAAAGATGCTCGAAAATTATCGAAAATAGTCCAGAAATCGTCCCCCGACTATTTTTTTGCTATTCTCGAATATTCCTCCTGTAGAGAGACGCACCCGACTCAACAGTTGGATCCGTTGAGGCCCTCGTGTTGGGAGCTGCCCAAAGGGCAGGCACCTGCCGGCGCAGCCTCGGCCGGGGGGAGGTCGGCATCGCAAGCCCACTGGGCTTTTGCGACTGCGTGCCTCCCCGAGAAAATGACTGGCCGAAAACGGAGCCCCGCGAGGGGCGGAGCCATGGGAAAGCCCAGCCAACCTGCACATGATCTGCGGGAACTCCACAGGAAGAAACCCGACGGTAGAAAATCCCAGGCTTCTCAACGCACACCTGGGGCCTCCGGAGCCTCGAAGTCCACACTCCGCGGCTTCCAAGATGCAAAAGACGCCATCTCAGCTTGCTCCAGCCAGGCTGCAACACTCTGAGGAGGGCTCCAGAACAACCAAGATGGCCTCACGACTGCCAAAGTTGCCTCCCAGACGCCCCAACAAGGCTCAAAGACAACCCCCAAGAGGGTACCAAGAGACAAAATCGTCCCAAGCCTTCAGGAACAACAAATAAAGATTCGTATTATTCGTTCTCATAGCGTCGAAAAAACTCCTGAGGCCCCAAAGATCGCCCTGAGACGGCCCAAGAAGCACCCAAGACGGCCCCAGGACGGTCCCAGAGTCGCCCAAGACGGCCCAAGACAGCTGCATCAGGGCCAGAAATCGGGCCCAAGAAGGGCAACTCGAACTGCGATTTCGAGCATTCCGTCCCTAGAGGACCCCAAGACGACCAGCAGGCGCCCAACAACCCCCCTAGAAGCCCCAAGGGACCTCCAGGAGGCCCCCAAAAAAAATACAAAAAGGATCCCCAAGAGAGCCGAGAAGGCCTCACCGATTGGACCAGGGGCTCGGCGGAGCGGCGTAACGCCTCTTGAATACACGTTTGGGGCGCCGCGCGGATTTCTTGAATCTGCGCTGCACCCCCCTCCCTGGCGCGCCAGAGAAGGGCCCTGCGCCGGTGCAAAAAATCCTCAAGCAGAGCGCCGAGCTCCGAGGGGGCATGCCTCGAAGACCTCCGCGAGTGCGTACTTGAATACTTTAGGGGGAAAACAAATCTACCTCGCTTTTGACCACCCTCGCTTCCAAGAGATACCAAACGATGCCAAATTGCAGCCTGTACTGGTCAGGCTGCTTGACGAGGAGACGCGTGGTATCACTTGGTTTTGCCTGGAAGCGAAAGCGGGGTAGGTAATTCACGCTCTGATAATTTGTTGCTCCTCGGTCCCACTCCGTGCGAGAACCAGCGGCTTCGGCGAACAGCACGACGGCTGCCTAAGGCAGGGAGCCGCTGCCACAGCACTGGCCACCGCGCTTGCCCATGCCGGGGCCCACAACGGGGGCAAGAGCCAGCGGAGGGAGAGCGCGCCAAGGAGCGCGCCGGCGCCATGGCGAAGGCCATCGCCGTGGCTTGCGCGATGATTCGTGGGAGGCTCGATGACCGAAGCTCCCATCATTGGCGCTGGCACGTGACGGTAAAAAGAAGCGGGTCGTACACGGGCAGTCGTAGCGACCTTACGCGGTGGCGTACGCGGGTCGGCAGCGCGGCGCGGTCCACTGGAAACGAGGGCGCGTACGCGTCATCCAACCCAGGAAGCTTACGCGCGAATGTGCGCGCAGTCGACGCCGTTTTTTCCGTCGCTCACACGGTGCCGAGGTCTACCAGGCGGAGATTGCGTTCCTCGAGCGCACCGCAGGAGGGTGCTTCCCGAGGCGGTGGAAGCAAGGGCCATATGACACAGAAGCAACGGTGGCTCGACGGGGGTGGGCGACGCGGAGGCATGCTGCTTCGTGCCTCCGCGTCGCTCGGAACATGGCGTTCGAGAGGTCAGAAGACGCCAGGACCAAATTCATGTTTCGATCACTGGTCCCGAACCGCCACGACTCCCCCAAGACTCTGCGGCCCAGCGGTGGACTCGGCCGAGCTCACCACGCAAGGGCTCGCTGGACTCGGCACAGGTGTCGGGATCAGGACCGACAGCTGGGCACGCGACGCCACGTCTAGAAGCCCCCCATATGGTGTCCGAGCATACGGGGTCGGAGGATCGCGCCGCATCGCCGGGCCTCGACGATGCATCGGCGATGCATCGCCAGCATCGGCGATGAGTCGGCGACGTCGGCGTGGAGACACTCGGAGTCCGCGTCGAGCCGCACTGACGATGCAGCGGCGATGCGGCGCGATCCTCCGACGCCACCTACTCCAGCCCCATCGGGAAGGCCTAGGGTTGTGGATGCCATGACAATGGACACTCTATCAATCCTACTATTGACTTAAAGCTGTGTATAAAATGTGTAAAAATATTCTAAAAACGTTTCAAACATGTCTTCAACACATTTAAAACATACTTGGAACATCTGTCAGACATCTGGAAATGATTTGGCAGCATGCTTCCTCTCCATTACCGCCTTCCACAAGCCTAGGGAGTCTCTCGCTTCCCCCCTCCGGGCGCGCCGCCGACCCCAGGCCTCGAAGCCCAAACGGAGCATCGTTGCCACTGCAGCGCGTGATTGCACATGGTTCGCAGATGCATGTGTGCAGGTACAATAAGGTTGTGGATGCCATGACAATGGACACTCTAACAATCCTACCATTGAGTTAAACATGTGTTACAAATGTCGGTTAGATATCCTGGAGATGTGTCAAACATGTATGTTTACACATTTTAAACATGTTTGAATCATCGTTTAGACATTTGGAAATGATTTGGCCGCATGCTTCCTCCCCATGGCTTCCACAACACTGGGGGCCCGACCACAAGAAACCTTCCACAAGAAAAATAACCCTGGAACCCCAGGACATCCACTGATATTTAGTATGGGGACGTCACGCTCTCCACGGCAAAACCATCGAAGCCCAAGACACCCAGGGCAACCTGGAAGCAAGCAGTGTGTTTCTTGGCATGGGTTTCCACTGCATGCATGAATGCATCATTGCGTGAGGGCGTTGCGAACCGTAGCCACCGCGGTTCGAACCCACAAGTCGCAAAACAAGCCCTAGAGCCAGGCGGAAAAAAACGCGCCATCACAGCTTGAAAACTTTTTGGCATCACCGTGCCCAGGCGATCCGTCACGGCGCGGAAGCTCAGCGGGGTAGCGCGGCGGCGACAGGCGAGCGCGCCCAGCCCCGGCCACAAGGGGGCCGCGCGGCGCCGCCCACCCCCCGCGCCGCCCCGCCGCCAGCCTCGCGCATGGACCCCGGTCGGGGA
>CAUYUJ010021175.1:27500-49847 GCA_963575745.1 Prorocentrum cordatum
TGAGCTTGCGAGCGCTGCCCCGCAGCCTCGAACACACGCGTCCCCAAAGCGAGTGGAAAGTGAGATCCGCCTCCACGGGGATACCTAACATGTCGAGCGAAGGAGCTAGACCAGGAGGTACACCGCATACTTCCCCAAACAAGGTGTCGGCCTCCCGGGGGGTCCGACGGCCATGACCAGCGGTCGCTTGCGCCCGCCTTGGAAACGGTGGCGCCAGACCTGGCAGAACTGTGTCGGGGCATTGTTAACCGCCGCCAGGCCAGCAGTAGAGGACTGGAACATGAACGAATCGTCAACGAACTGGAGAATCAGCAGCCAGTGGCCTGCAATCGCGCCCAAGAAAGCGCACCTGTCCGCGCCCGAGGCCAACGCGCGAAAATGCTGAGGCCAGTCAGGAATCCCACCCAGCGCGCGCGCACGGTGTACTTCCGTTTGAACTGCCGTCCAAGAAATAGCGCGCCCCGCGGGCGGGGGGGCACGCTCGTTGTACACGTGGAGAGCTCGCGCGGCAGCCGCGGGCGGGTCGATGCCAACGCCAATTGCCGCTGCCGTGCACCCATCGATCAGAGCCCTGACGAGAGCGCCGAACAAGTGCACGCCCTGCCGCCGACCCTGACCGACCCCAAAGCCAGAGAGCTCGGCTGCCGCCCCCACCACGCTGCCGATGCGCACCCGGAAACGCTCCGCCCCCAATGCCGCGTCGGCGAAGAGCCATAGGTGACCCTTCAGGCCTGCGCGCCGAAGGTGCAGGCGGACGCCGCCCCTCCAGGCCAGGTCATACCCGTGCTGCAGGTCCGCCTTCTCGACCCATGTTGGCAGGCCGTGCGCACGGCGAATCTGTAGTGCCATAACCATGCCAATGACCATGAGCACCGCGTCATACTTCCCACCCGCTTGGGGGTCCCCCGAGTGCTCTTCCAAGCGCGCGCGCAGCCTCCAACCACAATGCGTCGAACAGGCCGCGCAACTCGTCCGCGTAGCTGACCGGCCTCAGGTTGGCGACGTCTGCCACGACGGCCGGGCCGCGTTTGCGAATCGGGGCAACCTCGCGCATCCAGCCGTTCGGAACCACGGCGGCCACTGTCACCAAACAGACCAATGCCCAAGTGACCAGGCGGCCGCCGCACAGGCCTGCCAGGACGGCAGCGCGAGGAAGGCGAAGGGCACGGCGGTTCGCCTGCAACTGCCTCAAGACTGCGTCGATGTCCTCCGGGTGGAACGGGTCCGAGTCCCCAAAGGCAGCCGACTCGAAGTTGGCTTCGCGACGAATGCGGCCGACCTCCAGCTCCACCTCGCGATTGAAGGTCGCGTCGCCGTCCCCCGCCTCCAGGCCACGCGCCAGGACGCCAACGGTAACGATGCCCAGCGCATCGGCTACGCCGAGCAAGGCGCCGGAGAGAGGATCACGAAGAGCCAGTTGGACGGGCGCGCGCGGGTTGAGGGTCTGGCTCAAGAACGCCTCCGCGTCGCCCGGCGCCACTGCTGCAAGTTCGAGGTAACGGTCCAAATGCTTCGTGGCGGCTTTCGCCGCCGCCGGTGCAATGGCGTCTGCTGCAGCCAGCGCGGCCACGGCTTGCATTTCCCCCGGCCACTCCTCGCACTCGACCGTAGCCGAGACCGACGGTGCACCAACCCCCCGCGGCGGCCTGGGCGGCGGCCCCCGGGCAAGGGCGAGCCCAGCGAAATGCCCAGCCAATGTACACACCGCTGCGCGCCACCAAACAGCGCGGCCCACCAGCCCCTGGCGAACGCCACGGCTTCGGCCATCCACCACCCACCGCCGCATAGTAGGGGAGCGCATGGCCGCGCCCGCCCAACCAGTGAGAAAGCGGAGCGATACGGGCAACAGTAGCAGGGCCTCGCCCCAGTCAGCGTCGCGCGCCCACCTTGCCAGCCCCAGAGTTTGCGTCCCAACGCAGCCAACAGTAGCACCCACGGAGAGGTCGAGCCTGCAGCGGTCGCTGGTCACACCGGCCTCGACTGCTGGCACCACCGCCGCAATGGCCGCCAAACCAGCGGAGGCCGCAACGACGTCGATCACAGACCCAGAATTGTGCGTCGCTGCCCCGACGGGGTTGCGGACAACAACACCAAATGCGTTCCCGTCCTGCAACCACCCCCACACTTCACGATCGAGCCTCTCCTCGAGGCGCGAATTCACGCCCCCAAGAGCGGAGACATGCAGATTGAAATCGCCAGCCAAGACGAGGGCCCAACCGCGGAAACGCGGGCGGTGCTGTAGGAGCCGCCACTCCTGCAACCGGGCCAACCAGAACGCCCAGCGGACCCCAACGCCGCGCCCTGGCGGGGGGCCATACACGCCCAGCAACAATAAACCACCACAGCCATCGCCCTGGAGCGGGACGGCCGCCCAGATAGACCGCGCATCCCCAACGTCCTCCAAGACCTCCACCGTCCGCGCAGCTTCGTCCAACACAAGGAGCGCGACCGTGTCCGGTAGCGCGCTCCGTTCACCATGGTAGGCGCACCCCGCCCAGCTTGGCCACAGCCCGCCAGGAGCCAATCGTGGCTCCGACACTACCGCGACGACCGTGCCGCAGCGGTGAAGCTCCGCAACTAAGGCGCGGGCCCGTCCCTCATGCGCGCCCTCACCACGAATTGTACCTAGGCCTCCCTGGACGTTGAAGGCCGATAGTACCAATGTAACGGCGCGCGCCTCAACTGAAGGAGAAGGGAACTCGACAGCTGGCAACCCCCCCTCCCACGCCCCGTAAATAGAATTGATGGGGATGCCCTGCGCCGCGCGGGCCATGCGTGCCTCGACTCTCCGGCTCGCGGACCTCACAGCTGCGTCGAACTCGCGGAACGCCTCCAGTTCCTCTGGTACGCCAGTCAAGCCATGCGGCGGCTGCGCCTCCAGTAGCGCGCGCGCGTCGCGACGGCAGCACAGCGCGCGCCAAGCACCCGCGCGACCTGCAGCACCGGGCAGCTCCTTCTCGACCAGCCCCTTGAGTTCGGCGCCCGCGCGAACCGCCTCGGCCCTAGATGCCAACCAAGCCCGCCAGCGTAGCAGATGCAGGAGCGCCGGCATTGCCGAGGTCGCCGCCCCCGCCGAGCAGTGCCACGCGCGCAGGAGGGGAGGGGGAGGGCGGCGAGAGCTGGGCCGAAACCTGGCACAAATGGTGGGAGGGGGGGGGCCATGGCGGCGGCGAGCACCACCACACACCCCGCCGTTAGCAGAAAAGCGGTTCTCCAACCCCCCCCCCCCAAGGACCCCGTGGATCGGGGAGCGCAGCATCGGCATCAGCAGCAAGTGGGAGAGCATGCTGCGCAAGGAATGAATTTGAGTTCCAGCACGCGTAGTTACAAGTTCCCGTGGTGCTGCCCCAATGTCTGCACGCGTAGTGGCCGTCAAGCCAGGGCAGGTATCAATGTCGCACGCGTAGTTTTACAAGTTCCTTTAGAATCAACCCCAATAAAGCGTCGGCACGCCGATCGCACTGTTTGCGACTCCTGCTGGCCAGGCGAACGAACTGACCTCGAGGGGGCACGCGGTCAAGACCTGGCAGAGCGGAGGTACAGCAATAGGGAAAGTCGGGCGTCCAGACCGTTACGCCTTAGGGTGACACCCCCGCGCACGCCCCAGCCCCCTCAGCGAGGAGGGGGGGGGAGGGCAGGGAAAGAGAGGGGGGGGGCAGGGAGGGGAGGACGGAGGGGAGGGGAATCGCGCCGCGTAAAACGGCGAAATGCGAGCGTCCATCGACTCAGCCCTGGAGAGAATCGACGGGCTGGCATCCCCAAATCGGGCGACACGCCGGCGTCCACCCTCTTCGGCCCGACTGGAAGGGGCGACGCCGCGGCGACGACGACGACGACGACGACGACGACGACGACGAGGCGGCGGCGGCGGCGGTGGCGGCGGCGGCAACGACGACGACCACAGCGGCGTCGGGCGTCCAGACCGTTACGCCTCAGGGTGACACCCCCGCGCACGCCCCAGCCCCCTCAGCGAGGAGGGGAGGGGGAGGAGGGGGGGGAGAGAGGGGGGGGCGGGGGGAGGAGGCGGAGGAGGAAGGGGAGGGGGAGAGGAGGAGCGTATTTGGACGTCCCAAGTAAACCATGCAAGTCGACAGTGGCGCACCGAGCGGCGACCACGTCATGGCGCCGCCGCGCAGGGGGTGGGGAGGAGAGCCGGCGGGGGGGGGCAAAGAAGCGCGGCGTAGTTTGGAAGGGGGGGAGGGCCCCGCTCACTTGGCGGCCGGCTGGAGGTACTGGAGCACCGACGGCGTGGCGACCGTCTGGGGGCCTGTCGTGACCTCGGTGACCGGCCCGGAAGTCCCGACCCATTGGACCAAGTAGTCGATGAAGTTCTGCTTGATGCCAAGCGCGACCACCGTGCGCGCGGCTGGGTCGTATTGCACGGACGCCGTGGATTGCCGCCCGTAGGTTGACCGCGCTGGGATCCGCAGCTTGTGCACGATCTTGCGCTCGCCGTCTCCCCCCCTCTCAGCATACCATACACCCGACGGCGGCTTCTTCCAGACCCTGCCGGCTTCCTCTGCGAGCAATTGCACGTCCACGGCCGGGCCGGCACCGCCATGGAACGCCTGGACGCGTTTGGCTACCTCCAAGGGGTTGCCGGCCGGGCGCTCGAAGTCCACCTGAAGCTGCGGCGCAACCCCCGGCGAGCAACCCCTTGCATCGCCCAGGCCCACCAGCTTGAACCGAAAGGCGTCCACAGCCGTAGAGAACGCCTTCTCGTCCCTCGGGCCGAAGTGTGGCGACGGCGGCGGCGGCGACGTGGGCGCAGCCGCACTGGGCGAGGGCTTGCCTGGCTGGGCGGCCTGCGCCCGCGCCGACGCCGCCTTGACCACCTGGAGCACCTTCTCCACCGCGGTGGCGAGCGGCAAGCCCACTTGCTCGATGGTGTCCGCCACTGTGCGCAAGCCTGCGACCATTTCTGTGACGACCTCCTCCTCTTCCTCCGCGGCGCGGCCCCTCGCGACTGGCGCCAGTGCCGGAGGTGCGGCATCAGCAGACCCCACCTCAAGGCTCCCCGCCACCGCCGCTGTGGCGGGCGCGTGGCGATACCCCTCCCATGACGCCGGAGGGAAAGCAGGCGGAGAGCCTGGGGGGGGACCCCTGCCGGAGGAGGCGTCGCGCGGCTGGTGAGCCCCCGGCGGGGTACCAGGCGCATGCTGTGGCTGCGTGCGCGGTTGCGGCGGGACCCACGCGGGGGCCCCCATGACCTTCGTCGGGTTGAGCGTTGGCGCCGCGGCATCCTGCGGGAGCTGCGCCTGGGAGAACGCTGCCGCCGGCGCCGCCCACGGACTGGCAGCCGGTGTCGGGGTCGCGCGCGGTGGCGCGCCTAGCGGCGGCGGTGGGGGCATGGTCGAGGGCGTCACCACCAAACCCGCCCTGGCGAGCCAAGCGCCGAGTTCACAAGGGAAGGCCCCGTGGCCGGGTGGCGAACCCGTTGTCGGCGGCGGCTCGAAGGGGGACGCCACCGCGCGCGGTGCCACGGGGGCTGGCGGGGCCGACTTGGGCCGTGCGCTCAGGCGCGAGTTGTCCTCGCGCATGTAGATGGAGCTGGCACGGTACACACTTCCTCCCGCACGGGGTGGGGAACGCGGAGCGCGGCCACGAGAGCGGGACCGGCGCGCACGGCGGTCCGCTCGCGGCCCGGAGCGGCGTGGGATAGACGTGCTGCGGCTCTTGCTGGCCGCCATCAGCGCGCGGCGGTATTGGCTCAATCGAATGCGATCCCTTTCACAACGCGGAGCCCTGAGCCAAGCGGCAGCGGCGCAAAGCCGAGACAAGGGTGGTGGGGGAGGGGGGGCGCGCGCGGCGAGGGGGAAGCTCTGACCTGGAAGTCTCGGCCTGCGGAAGGGCGGCTTTGACCCGGAGGTCTCGGCCTAGCGGAGGGCGGGAGGGGCGACGCGGGGCGGCACTGACCCGGAGGTCTCGGCCTGGGGGGGAGGGAGGGGGGGGAGGCGGCTCTGACCCGGAGGTCTCGGCCTGCGGAAGGGCGGCTTTGACCCGGAGGTCTCGGCCTAGCGGAGGGCGGGAGGGGCGACGCGGGGCGGCACTGACCCGGAGGTCTCGGCCTGGGGGGGAGGGAGGGGGGGGAGGCGGCTCTGACCCGGAGGTCTCGGCCTGGGGGGGAGGAGGAGGAGGAGGAGGAGGAGGAGGAGGAGGAGGAGGAGGAGCGAGGAGGAGGAGGAGGAGGAGGCGGAGGAGAAGGAGAAGCGAAACAAGAGGAAAAGCAGGAGGAGGGGAGGAGCAGGAGGATGAAGATGGGGAGGGGGGGGTGGAGTGCCAGTCGTAAGCAAGCCCGCCCGCATCTTCAGAGCTGGCGTTGATGAGGGGAAGGAGGCACAGGAGGAGGGGCGCCTCTGACGGGAGGCTGCGGGCAACAAACAAGGTAGATCACCACAGAGAAGAAGAGACGGCGGTCTGGCCAATACGTGGCACGCTTGCCCTGGCTCTCGCACGCACCAGACGCGACGGGGGACGGCGGAGGAAGGAGGGAGGAGGGAGGGAGGGAGGGAGGGAGGGAGGAAGAAGACAGGAGGGAGGGAGGGAAAAAGGGAGGAGGGAGAAAGGGAGGGAGGAGCAGTGAGGAGGGAGTAGGGAGGAGGGAGGAGGAAGCAGGGAGAAGGGGAGAGTCCTGCGCCACCCGACCAGCAACGACGCCCTCTCGCGAGAGCCCCGAGCCCCTCCCGCGCGCCTTGTAGCACATGAAGGGCACGCCGCCAATGGTCTGCTGCATCGGGGGGCCGAGGCCTCCCCCGAGCCGTCGCGGCATCGGCCAGACTGAAAACTGGAGGGGAGGGGGAGGAGGAGGAGGAGGAGGAGGAGGAGGAGGAGGAGGAGGAGGAGAAGGAGGAGAAGGAGGAGGAGGAGGAGGAGGGAGGAGGAGGAGGAGGAGGAGGAGGAGGGGGGAAAGAGGGGAGGGGGAGGAGGAGGAGGAGGAGGAGGAGGAGGAGGAGGAGGAGGACGACGACGACGACAGGATCTCAAGCAACAGAAGGGGGCCGAGGACTCCTCGTCATCCTCCCCCTTCTGGTCCTATTTTCCTCCCTCCTCCTCCTCCTCCTCCCCCAACAGCATCACCATCATCATCATCATCATCATCACCACCACCACCACCACCACCATCATCATCATCATCATCATCATAATCAGCATCAGCATCAGCATCAGCATCAGCATCAGCATCATCAGCAGCATCAGCATCAGCATCAGCATCATCATCATCATCATCGTCGTCATCAACATCATCATCATCATCATCATCATCATCATCATCATCATCATCATCATCATCATCATCATCATCATCATCATCATCAGTATCAGCATCATCCTCATCATCATCAGCAGCATCATCCTCATCATCATCATCATCAGCATCAACATCAGCATCATCATCATCAGCAGCAGCATCATCATCAGCAGCATCATCATCAGCAGCAGCATCATATGATCATCATCATCGTCGTCATCATCAGCATCATCAGCATCATCATCATCATCGTCATCATCAGCATCATCATCATCAGCAGCAGCCTCATCATCATCAGCAGCATCATCAGCCGCATCAGCATCAACAGCGTCAGCATCAGCATCAGCATCAGCATCATCATCATCATCATCATCAGCATCAGAATCAGCCAGCATCATCAGCATCACGAACAGCATCGCAGCATCAGCATCATCAGAATCAGCAGCATCATAACCCCCAGCATCAGCAGCATCATCACCATCAGTATCATCATCAACAACAGCATCATCATCAGCAGCGTCATCATCAGCATCATCAGCATCAATAGCAGCAGCAACATCATGATCGTCCTCATCAGCATCAGCATTATCATCCGCCGTACCGTCATCATCACCATCACAAGAATCAGCATCGTCGGCATCATTATCATAAACATCATCAGAATCAGCATCACCGGCGTCATCATCGTCATCATCACTATCATCGTTGTCGTCATAATCATCATCAGAATCATCCGCATCAGCAGCAGCATCATCAGCAACAGCACCATCATTAGCATCATCATCATCCTGGTTGTCACCCTCATCACCATAATCAGCATCATCATACGTATCACCATCACCTCATCCGAATCAGCATCAGCAGCATCATCATCACCCTCATCACCACAACCATCACCATCACCACCATCACCACCACTATCACTGGCATGAACACCACCGTTAGGATAATCAGGACCAGACTCAGCATCAGCATGATCATCTGCACCAGCACCATCATCAGCAACATCAGTATCACCACCGTTGCTATCACCAGCTGCATCAACATCATCGGCGCCATCACATACTGCATGACGATCACCATATGCAGCAAAATGCATAATATTCAATAGCATCATCAATGTCTTGTCATCAATATCATCATCACCACCACCACCACCATCACCATCGTCGCAAGCATCACCATCATTAACTCAACATCTTCCGTGGTACCGCAATCATCGTCGTCCTCATGATACGTTAATTAAGGAGCGGTATCGGTGCACATGGCCGTGCTCTCACGCTTGTCACGCCCAAGAATTGGCCACGATCCCCTGTAAAAATACGCACTACGGTATAAATTGCCATGATCGCACCCCTGCCACGCCCAGCTCTCGCCCCTGTCACGCCCAGGAATTCCGAATGATACATAGGAGTGCACGTTTTCACTGGCCGACCTCCTACTCATCGACCCGCCTCTTCACACTTGCTGCGATTGGGATGCTTTACTGGGGTCATCCGAACCTGAGCGACGAACAGAAACGGGTCGTACGCGAGATGGCATGGCGACCATACGTGGTGGCTTACGCGAACCGCCAGCGCAACACGCCACACTGGAGACGAGGGCGCCTACGCGCCACATTGTTGACGTCGCTCCTACCCCTGCCGTGGCCTACCGCAGACTCGTGCGGTGGCTGGCGTCTTGCCGTCGCGTGTGTGCCCTCCTCCAGGGGGGAAGGAGGGGGAGGAGGATCGAGGAGGAGGACGAAGGAGGACAGAGGAGGAGAACGGAGGAGGAGGAGGAGGAGGCGAAGGAGGAGGAGGACGGGGGAGGAGGAGGACGGAGGAGGAGGACGGAGGAGTACAAGGACGGAGGAGCATAATGATGGAGACGGGGGCGGAGGCAGAGGCGGAGAAGGAAGGGGAGGAGGAGGAGGAGGAGGAGGAGGACGACGACGACGAGGAGGAGGAGGACGAGGACGAGGACGGAGAAGGAGGAGGAGGACGAGGAGAAGGAGAAGGACGAGAAGGAGGACGAGAAGGAGAAGGAGGAGGAAGCTTACCCCCCTCGTGGCCGTCGCGCTACCCCCCTCGCGGGCGCCCAAAACCCACGGTCCCACCGCTCGGGGCCGCCGCCTGGAACGACGCCGCCACCGCCTCGGGCGGGGGGGGGGGCGGAGGGGCGTTCCGCTCCCGTCGCCGACCTGCGTCAGGTCCGTTTCCTCCTCCTCATCCTCCTCCTCCTCCTCCTCCTCCTCCTCCTCCTCCTCCGCATCCTCATCCTCCTCCCCATCCTCATCCTCCTCCTCATCCTGTTCCTCTTCCTCTACCTCTTCCCACTCATCCTCCTCCTCCTCGTCCTCCTCCTCCTCCTCCTCCTCCTTCTCCTTCTCATCCTCCTCTTATTATTCCTCATCCTCCTGCTCCTCATCCAACTAATCCTCCTCTGCATCCTCCTCCTTCTCCTCTTAGTTATCCTCCTCCTCCTCTTCATCCCCCTCTTCCTCGTAACATCATCATCATCAGCAGCAGCATCCGCATCGGCATCAGCATCAGCATCAGCATCAGCATCAGCATCATCATCATCATCATCATCATCATCATCATCATCATCATCATCATCATCATCAGCATCAGCATCAGCATCAGCATCGCATCAGCATCAGCATCATCATCATCATCATCATCATCATCACCATCACATCATCACCATCATCAGCATCATCATCAGCATCATTCATCATCATCATCATCATCATCATCATCACCATCATCATCATCATCATCATAATCATCATCATCATCATCATCGTCATCAGCATCATCATCATCGTCGTCATCCATATTAACATCAGCATCATCAGCATCCGCATCACCATCACCATCATTATCATCATCGTCATCATCATCATCATCCGCATCATCAGCATCACCATCATCAGCATCAACATCAACATCAGCAGCATCACCATCATCAGCGTCAGCCCTTTCATTATCATCATCAGCGTCACCACCAGAACCATCATCATCATCAGCAGCAGCATCAGCATCAGCATCAGCATCATCTTCATCATCATCATCATCATCATCATCATCATCATCAGAATCATCAGCAACATCAAAATCCTCATCACCAGCAGCATCATCATCATCAGCAGCATCAGCACCAGCATCAGCATCAGCATCCGCATGAGCATCATCATCAGCGCCATCATCATCAACATCAGCATCATCATCCGCATCAGCATTATCATCATCAGCATCATCAGCATCAGCAGCAGCATCAGCATCAGCATCGGCATTATCATCAGCAGCATCATCCTCAGCATCACCAGCAGCAGCATCATCAGTAGCAGCATCCGTATTATCAGCATAATCATCATCATCAGCATCATCATCATCAGCATCATCATCATCATCATCATCATCATCAACATCATCATCATCATCATCATCATCAGCATCATCATCATCATAAGCATCATCAGCAGCGGCAGCAGAAGAAGCAACATCATGATCATCAACATCATCATCTTCATCATCATCCTCAGCGTCCCCATCATCGTCATCATCGTCGTCATCGTCATCATCATCATCATGGGCATCACCATCATCGTCATCATCGTCGTCATCGTCATCATCATCATCATCATCATCATGATCATCATACTCATCATCATCGTCATCATCATCATCATCCGCATCCTCCTCCTCATCCTCATGCCCATCGTCATCAGCATCATCATCTCATCATCCTCATCCTCCTCCTCATCCTCATCATCATGCCCATTATCAGCATCAGCATCAGCCTCATCAGCAGCATCATAATCATCACCATCATCCTCATCGGAATCATGATCATCATCATCAGAATCATCATCATCATTATTATTATCATCATCATTATCATGATCAACAACATCAGCATCATCATCATCATCCTTAGCATCAGCATCAGCAGCATCCGCATCCTCATCGTCATCGTCATCATCATCATCAGAAGCATCAGCATCATCATGATCCTCATCATCAGCATCATCACTTTCATCGTCATCATCATCAGCATCATCAGCATCATCAGCACCATCATCATCAGCAGCATCATGACCATCATCAGCAGCGTATCGTCAGCATCAGCATCCGCATCATCAGAAGCATCATCATAGTCATAAGCATCAGCATCATCATCATGAGCAGCATCATCACAATCATCACCAGCATCATGATCATCATCATCCTCATCCTCATCCTCATCAGCATCATTACCAGCATCGGAATCATCATAATCCTCCTCGTAATCAACATCATCATCATCGTCATCATTATCATCACCACCCTCCGCATCTCATCTCCTCATCCTCATCGAAATGTTCCTCTTCCTCCTCCTATCCCTCCTCCTCCTTCTTCTCCTCCTCCTCATTCTTCGCGTCCTCCTCCTCATTCTCTTCCCTCCGCTCCGCCTCCTCCTCCTTCACCTCATCATCCTCCTCCTCCTGCTCCCTCTCCTCCTTCTTCTCATCATCATCATCATCACCATCACCATCACCATCACCATCACCATCACCATCATCATCATCATCAACATCATCATCATCCTCATCATCATAATCAGGCTCATCATCAGCATAATTATCATCAGCATCAGCATCATCATCATCATCAGCAGCAGCAGCAGACGCAGCAGTTGCCGCAGCATCGTCATCATCATCATCATCTCATCATCATCATCATCTTCATCTGTATCGCATCATCATCATCATCTGCAGCATCATCATCCATCATCAGCATCATCAGCATCATGATCAGAATCGTCATCATTATCGTCGTCATCATCAGCATCAATATCATTATCGTCATCATCATCATCGCAATCCGAATCAGCATTATCATCATCTTCATCTTCATCATCCATCAGAGTCATCAACATCTGCATTATCCACATCATCGTAATCAGCATCGTTATTATCATCATCATCATCATCATCATCATCATCATCCCCCTCCTCCCCTTCCTCTCTCTTCCACTACTCATGACGCATACAACTCTCATCGCTCCCGTGTCTCCGTCCGGAAGACGTCGCACCCTATCCGCTTACTGTTCTTTCGCACACTGGATCTCAACAGTTGGTGCCTCTTTTTTGCGTTTCAAATCCGATCGTTTTGTATCGTTTGCGACGGTGCTCCCGCTGCCGCGCTGATCTCATTTCCGCGCTTCTGGTCCTGCAAAATTGTGTTCCCGCTGCGGCGCTGGTCTCATTCCGGCGTTGTCGGTCCTTCTGAATAGTGTTCCCGCTGCAGCGCTGATCTCATTCCCGCGTTTCTGGTCCTGCAAGATCGTGGTCCCGCTGCGGCGCTGGTCTGATTTCGGCGTTTTCGGTCCTTCTGAATAGTGTTCCCGCTGCAGCGCTGGTCTCATTCCCGTGTTTCTGGTCCTTCAAAATCGTGGTCCCGCTGCGGCGTTGGTCTGATTTCGGCGTTTTCGGTCCTTCTGAATAGCGTTCCCGCTGCAGCGCTGGTCTCATTACCGCGTTTCTGGCCTTCCGAATGGTACTCCCGCTGCAACGCTGGCCTCATTTCCGTGTTTTCCGTCCTTCCGAATAGTGTTCCCGCTGCAGCGCTGGCCTCACTTCCGAACTTCTGGTCCTTCAAAGTCGTGCTCCCGCTGCAACGCTGGTTTCATTTCGGCGTTTACGGTGCTTCCGAATAATGCTGCCGCTGCAGCGTTGGCCTCATACCCACGTTTGAGAGAGTGCGTTTCACGGGCGCGCGCCTCGGGAACATTCGGCGGCGCGTTTTGAGCAGGGAGGTGACCCCCCCCAACACTCGGCGCCGTCGGTCAAAACCACGGGGACTCCCCTCCCCCCCAACCCCCCCCCCCCTCCCGAACCCCCTCCCCTCCCAAGGGGGCCTCGGGTTCAAACCCCCCCCCTCGGCGCCAGCGCTGGCGCTGGCGCTGGCGGCCGCCAGCAGCGCCGACGGCGGGGACGCAGCGACGATGACCAGAGACAGCCCAAGGAGGGGGGAGGGAGGGGGGTCAAATCCCCCCCCTTGGCGCCGGCGCCGGCGCCGGCGCTGGCGGCCGACAGCAGCGCCGACGGCGGGGACGCAGCGACGACGACCAGAGACAGCCCAACGGGAGGGGGGGTCAAAATCCCCCCCCCACCCCCCCTGGCGCCGGCGCCAGCGCCGGCGCTAGCGGTGGCCAGCAGCGCCAGCGCTGGCGGCGGCAAGCAACGCCGGCGCTGGCGCCAGCGACGGCGGGGACGCAACGACGACGATTGCCACCACTACCACCACCACCACCACTACCACCACCACCGCCTCAACCCACCACCACCACCACCACCAACACACCACGCAACCACCACCACCGCAGCCACTACCACCACCACAACCACCACAACCACCACAACTCACCATCTCCACCACCACAAAAACCCACCACCACTACCACCACCACCACCACCACAATCTACCACACCACCACCACCACCACCACCGCCACAACCACCACCACTACCAGCAGCACAACCCACCACCACCACCACCACCACAAGCCACCACTTCACCACCACCTCTACCACAAGCCACCAACACCAACACAAGCACCACCTCCACAAACCACCGCCACCACCACAACCCACCACCACCACCACCACCACTAACCACCACCACACCACCATCAAACCACCACCAAGACCACCACCACAACCCAGCACCACCACCACCACCACCACCATCACAAACCACCACACCACCACCAAACCACCACCACCACCACCACCACCACCCACCACCACAACCACCACCACCACAACAAACCACCATACCACCACCACCAAACCACCACCACCGCCACCACCACCACCACCACAACCCACCACCGCCACCACCACCACCACCGTCGTCCTCGTCGACGCTCCCCGCCGCCGCCGCCCGCCGCCGCAGGCGCCGGCGCCGGCCCAGAAAAGGATATCGTCGTCCCCGCCGCCGCCGCCAGCCGCCGCCGACGCAAGCACCGGCCCGAGGAGAGAGGAGAAGGAGGGAGGGGTGGGGAGGTCGAACCCCCCCCCCCTCCGTCACGGGAAAGGGAGGGGGGGGGGGTCGAACCTGCCCCCCCCCTCCATCCGGGGGGGAGTGGGGGGGTCCGGTTCCAAGCCCCCCCCTCGACTGCAGAACAAGCTCTTTCCCACGTTTTCGGTCCTTCCGAAAGGTGCTCCCACTGCGGCACCTGCGACATCTCTTAATTGTCGGTCCTTTTGCATGGTTTCCCGGCTGCATCATTCACGCAGCCATGGTATGCAAATCAATCCTAGGTTACGTACTGCTACTACGCCGTTCCATGCATGGCTCTGCTATGCTGGGATTACGCATTGCTGGGCTACGCAGTGCCATGCCATGCAATAATATCCAATGTAATGGTATGTCATGTACCGCTATGCGATGCCATGACTTGCGCTGCAATGTTATGATATGGAATTGTTGACTACGCAATGCTATGTCATGCTATGTATCACGTACCATTTGAGGATCCTTGTCTCCTTCGACATCCGACTGTGCGAACAAATAGCCTTCTAAGAAGGCTCTAATGGCCTCCCGCCTTATGTGAAGTTTCCTAAGCCTTCTCCGAAGCCAGAAAAGGATTATCATAGGGATGCAGGCTGCTGAGAAGCGCGGCCGCCTCCTGAAGAACGCATGCCGCCTCTCATTTCAACCCCTCGGCGCGGCGACGAACTGAGAGCAAAGCGTGCGGGTGGCATTATTTCGTGAAGGTTAATGCCTCGAAGTATAGGCAAGATCCTGGGGTGCGCTTCGCGCTTTAGGCAGCACGTGAGCCGCAACGTGCGGACGAATGCTCTTCTGGAAGCATTGCCGAGGGGCACTCGGTTCCCGATCTCCCCACCCATCCAGTGGATACGCAATGGGACTCTTGGCGAAAGCGCTTGTGGGTCCAAGTGGATTGTCTCGGCGTCGCGGACGTCGTCAATGGGGAGGCGGTGCTACGATCCCCGGAGTTGGAAGCCGTATTCCGGCGGATATGCGCCAGGTTGCTTTCACTAGGACATACTGGATGGAATCCGCGAGATATTGATCCCTACGTGATATGGGCGGGCCGAGAATACAATTCAGTGACAGATTACTTGGTGAACGTGGCCATGGACTCTTGGAACCCTGTTTCGAGTTGGAATCTTGACGCTCTTCACAGGCAGATTGATAACGAAGGCGTCATCAAGGTCTGCGTGGATGGAGGCCTCCGGGAGCAGCACAACCCTGCAGGGCACCATCTAGCTGCAATAGGCTTTGCTATGTATGGAGTCCGTTGCACCAGACAGGGGGTTATCCACGAAAAGCTAGCATTCCAATCTGCAGTGGTAGCAAACATGCGTTCGGCGTTCCAGGCTGAGGCGACCGCTTTAGACTTTGCTTTAGAAGCGGTACACACATATCTGAAATGAGCTTGCCATGTGGATTTGTGCCTGCGCTGTTTCTTCCCCCCTCCCCTCCTCCTCCCTCGCTTCCTCCTCCCTCCCCTCCTCCTCCCGCGGCGCGTTTTTGCGCCAATGTCTTCGCATCAAAGGTTTGCCTTTGGATAGTTGGTCGTACTCGTTGATATTTCCTCGCGCTCAGGGCAAAGGCCCCTGGGGGCGTGATGAGCTTCTGGTGTCGCACCACGGACTCATAGATTGACCTTGCACGCGCACTGTGGTGCCAGCGGAAGACCGAAAGAAAGAAAGAAGCATTGCCGACGACACAGACGACTGCAGACTTTCGTGGCCCAGGGCGTATAGCTTTCACAGAGGCCTCAAGTGGGGTCCGAATAGATGGGATCGGAGGACCGCGCCGCATCGCAGATGCATCGACGATTTATCGGCGACGTCGGCGATGCATCGGCAACGCTGGCGTCGAGAAAGTCGGGCTGTCCATCGAGCCAATCTACTCAGACCCCATTTGGAAGAACAAGATGTCGGAAACCACCGCCGCCACAGCGACCGCCACCACCCACGCCGTCGCCCTTGCCCCCGCTGGCCTCTGAGAACCCTCTATGTGGGCACGACCTGCAAAAGCTTCTCGAGGACCACCACACTCCAGCCTCCCCTGGGAACCCTGACATCCGCGCGTCGTAAAAAAAAACACGGAGGCTTTCTGCCATGTTCGGCCTCGGGGGTCCCTCGCCGGGCCCCACGGCCATCAAACGGCGACTTGGAATGGAAAGCAGACCTTTGGAGAGCCACGCTGCAAAAGAAAACAGAAAAAAAACGACGTCAGAGCGACGAGAGGAACCGGGTCTTACGCGAGATGGCATGGCGACCTCACGCGGTGGACAGTGCAGGCCGCAACCGCGGCACGCTGCGCGGCGCCGATGGCGGCCTTACGCGCGCAGCTCACGCGCGAGTGCCCGGACAGCCGAACCCGATGTTTCTGCCTCGTTCACACGTCTGGGCGGGGAGCCGCCTGGCCCATCGCGAGTGCCCCAAATGGACCCCCCGCTGCCTCGGGCCCCCCGCTTCACCCCCGAGTCCGCTTCCAGGATGCCCCACTTCCTTCCCCTGGTCCTCCCAGGTCCCTGATCCCCAATGCTCTGCGTTCGGGGGCATGCTTGGCGGAGCACGCGGGGGGAATGCGAAGGTACCGATACAGCTGCTCCCCACCCCCACCTGGGTACTCCAGATTTCGTAATAAAGGGAGGGGGGTCTCATTTCGGGGGAGGTCTCCTCCAGGCTATCTTGGAGGGCCTGGGGGGGGTCTGGGGACGATTGTTTGGAAGGTTCTCCCACGGGGGAGGTCTGAAATGGCTTGTCTTGGAGGGTCCAGACCCCCTCCCTTTTATTACGACATCTGGAGTAAGTCTTGACCAGAATTTCGAAAAGAATCCAGCCGTGCGGACGAGGGCTCCCCAGGACAAACACCAGCTTCGGTATGGCGTGTCCTCCTCTGGGTCTCAAATGCCGCGCGCGTCCCCGGCTGCACCCAGACTGCGAGGGCCGGACATCCCCAGCAGCAAAGCTAGACGAAGAAAGAACTGCAGAAAGCATAAACATCAACTTACAAAAATCAATGTTCGGAGCTCCGCGGGGATATCCTGGACCAGCGCTGGACCCCCCTCCCTGGCGCGCCCCGCGCGCCAGAGGCACCGCCAGACGCGCCGCCAAGGGGGGCCCCAGCGCCGATCCAGGAAATCTGCGCACAGCTCCGAAACCTTACGTTGATGAAGATGTGGGGGAAACAAAATGACACCGATGCCCGCTGCTCCGCGGACCCATCCTGAGGCGCGCTCTGACCAAGATGCATCCCCTTTGATCCCAAGTCGCGACAAAGTTGACACACCGTCAAGACTCACGACCGCAGCCACAGATCCCCTCTTTCTTCCCCATCCTCGAGCTGGATCGACCCGTGGGGGCCCCGGGGCCCGAAACCCGGCGAGAACGCCCGTGGTGCAAGCATTGCAGCGCCAGGACCTCGGGATTCCTGGCTACGCCAATCCCTCCTCCTCCTCCTCCTCCTCGTCCTCCTCCTCCTCCTCCTCCTCCGCCTCCTCCTCCTCCTCCTCCTCCTCCTCCTCCTCCATACCCATAGGGGGATCGGAGAGGGCTCTGGGTGCGTGTTGTCGGATGGGGGTCCCCGCTCGAACAGGAGCGTTCCCCAGGGTCCGACAACCCGCACCCATACCCATAGCCAGTCCTCCTCCCAACGACCTCCCTATGGGCATGGGTGTGTGTTGTTCGTTCGTCACTACACGCAAGAGTGCCCTGGGCAAGAGGCAGGAGTAACCTTCCGCGCGCGGCTTCAGGCGGCCGCGGGGGGCCCAACCCCAAGCGTGCAAGACAATGCTCGGGGGATCACTGTGGGCACGGAGGTCATCCTGGCGGAGGGCCACTCCCCCAAACATGCGACGTCATGACCCTTTCCTGGAACCTGCTTTCTCATCCCAGGCCGCCCTTTTGACGGCCCTGGGGCCCGGCGAGAATCTCCAGAGGCCAGAAGCGGTGAAAAGCCTCCCGTCCTGCGAAACCACCCGTCCCTGCCAGCGCGCACAAGGAGGTACAGGGAGGGCGGAAGGCTTCTTAGGAGGGGGCTTCTTCTCAGAAGTCGGCGGCCCTACATCTACAGACAAGGCCCGCGCCTCCTGAGGAGCAAGGCTGTGTCTAGAAGGCCTTCCCTCCTCCCCCCCCGCCGACATTCTTATGAGGGGCGACGATAGGGGGGAACGGCATAGGGGGGGAACATCGACATGGAATCGGCGATACGTCGTCGCTAAATCGGCGTTAGGCCTCCGATCGCGAACCCGCACGATCCTGGGCAGGGTGGAGCTACAGTAGGTGCCCGACCACAAGAAATCTTCCACAAGAAACCCAACCCTGAGACCCCAGGACGGTCATTCATTTCTGGAGTGGGAACACCACGCTTTCCACAGCAAAGCCATCGAAACCCAGGAAACCCAGAGCACCCTGGAGGCAAGCAGGGTGTTTTTTTTGGTAGCGATCCATGGATCTGGTTGGCGCGCGGACGCCAAATCCATGGATCGGGGGAGCTGCCCCCCGCAAAAATGCGGCCGGTGCCGCCTCGCTCGGCGGCGGAAATCCTCGATTTCCCCTGGAAACGGGACCCGTCGCTAATCCACGCCCCCTTGATCCATGGTTGTGATCCCCTGATTCTTGGCATGGGCCTCCACTGTATGCCTACACCCCCCTGTCGTTGCCCCTGATCTCGCGTGCAGCCGATGCCCGGGCTGCCCTCGAGCGCAGACCCGCGGCCACCCGCCCCCAGCGAGGCGGCGGCGGCGGGCCCGGCAGCGGCGGCCCGCCTGGCCGGCAAAGAGGCCGACGCCGTGCCCGCGCGGCATCGCGCCGTCCGCCGCCTTCGGGCGCCGCAGCCGGGCCCGGAGAGCGGGCCCGGGCGGCGGACTGCGGCGCCAGCCCTGCGAGCTGAAAAAATCCGCCGACCCCATGAGGCGTGTGCGGAATCCTTCTCAGCTGTATCCGAGGTTGTCCCCACACATCACACAGTCCCTAGCCATCCTCGCCGGGGCCCTCCCCGACCCCCCTGTGACAGCCAGCCTCCGCCCCGCGATTTCTCGCCCAAGCTCGGCCAACACCCCCCTCCATGCCCCTCCCATGCCCCGGCATCCCCACCCCTTGGACCCTCTGTTTTTGGGACCCCCCACCCCGCGATTTCTCGCCCAAACTCGACCAACACTCCCCTCCATGCCCTCCTCCCGAACTCGACCAACACCCCCCTCCATGCCCCTCCTCCATGCCCCGGCATCTCCACCTCTTGGACCCTCTGTTTTTGGGACCCCCCACCCCGCGATTTCTCGCCCAAACTCGACCAACACCCCCCCTCCATGCCCTTCCCATGCCCCGGCATCTCCACCCCTTGGACCCTCTGTTTCTGGGGCCCCCCACCCCGCGATTTCTCGCCCAAACTCGACCAACACCCCCCTCCATGCCCCTCCCATGCCCCGGCATCCCCACCCCTTGGACCCTCTGTTTTTGGGACCCCCCACCCCGCGATTAGCCCAAACTTCGCCAAACCCCCCCAAACTCCATTGCCCAGTGGACGCCCCTCCCTATGCCCCTGCCTCCCCACCCCTTTGGACCCTCGTTTTGGGCCCCCCACCCGCGATCCGACCAAACTCGACAACACCCCCTCCATGCCCCTCCATGCCACTCCCATCGCCCCGGAATTACCCTTCCTTGGACCTCTGTTTTTGGGGACCCCCCCCACCCGCGATTTCTCGCCCAAACTCGACCAAACCCCCCCTCCATGCCCCTCCCATGTCCCCCTCCCATGCCCCGGCATCCCCACCCCTTGGACCCTCTGTTTTTGGGACCCCCCACCCCGCGATTTCTCGCCCAAACTCGACCAACACCCCCCTCCCCAGACCTCTTACGGTCGTGATTTTTTCATGGCGCGCGCTTGCGTCAGGAAAAATCATGCGTCATGAAAAAATCAGGACGTTGGACAAAAATCATGACATGTTAATAACACTCGCCCAAGCTGTGTATATCAAGCCTTGTCAGATCTGTCCATATGCCAATGTCACGAAGCTTGTCAATGTTGTCAAGATTGTCAAGTAATCAAGACTGAATCTACATTTTTATTTCACTGAATACATATCAATATATACTTATATCCAGACCTGTCAATACTGTACTGACTTAAGATGCACGCCTGGACAAACGAGTGCATATCCAAGTCATTCATCACGCAAACAACATATACCCACGGGACAAGGGTACGCACGTGCGTTGTATACTACCAAGTGTTGTCCTGAGCTCCGTTAGCGCGGAGCCTCGTTACCGTGAGCCACGGCGAGGAGGAGGAGGAGGAGGCCAGGAGGAGGAGGAGGAGGATCCTTCGCACCCTCCGCGGCGCTTTCACGACCATGCGCCGAGCACCGCGTTGCGGAGCTGCTGGTCGTACCACGCGTACGTACCTGCACAGGCGATCAGGGCTGGAGCTCCCAATAGGGACACGATCCGTGCGGGGCGGGTGTTCTTGGTTTGCCCAAGGCACCCGCCCGTCGGCACCGCCGACGCGTCCACCCACACCAACGCCATGAAGAGGGCTCGGTGCTAGCTGGGCGGTTGACGTGGAGCCACCAGTGGGCGGGGCGCCCGCCCACGATGGGTCCACCCAAAAAGAACCACCAGCAAGGCCACGGCCCCCACCCGTGCACGCAGACGCGCCGCGGCGCCCAATGGCGGCCGCGGCGCCCCGACCAAACGGGAGCAGGGCGGGGGCGGGGCGCAGGGGAGGCGGCCGAGCCCACGCGGCAGGGTGGGGAGCTTAAGTAGACCCCCCCTCCAGCAAAGCAAAGCTTCAAGCCACTCATGGCTACTTTGAGCTGCGGCGGGAGGAGGAGGAGGAGGATGAGGAGGAGGAGGAGGAGGAGGAGGAGGAGGAGGAGGAAGAGGAGGAGGAGGAGGAGGAGGAGGCCCGAGGAGGAGGAGGAGGCCCGAGGATGAGGCCCGAGGGGGAGGTGGGAGAGGGGGGGGAGGAGGGGGGAGGCAGGGGGGGGAGAGGAAGAGGCGGAGGCTCAGGAAAAGGAGGCCCTGCAATGCCAGCCTTCCATGGAGTGGGAGAGGAGAGAAAGGACGGAAGAGGCGGGAGGGAGGAGGATGGGGGGGGAGGAGGGAACAAGAAGACAAGAGCGTCCTCGATTTTGCTCCTGCCGCAAGCCTCCACATGATGAAATCAGTTGCCTGAAACAGCTTCGGCCGCAAGCCGCCAGTCGCGGAGGCAGGGACACACCAATGGCAGGCAGGGTAAACCATACATAAATACATATATATATATATGTACATACACACACGCGTGCATGCTGTATGTATGTATGCATGCATGCCTCCCTGCCTGCCTGCCTGCCTGCCTGCCTGCCTGCCTGCATGCATGTATGTATGTATGTATGTATGTATGTATGTATGTATGTATGTACGTATATATCATCCTCTCAACCCTGCTCGGCGCCAGCCTGCGCGCAGACGCAGGGTCGCGAAGGGAAACCACAGCCCACACGAATCCATAATCATGTGTTCGATGTGTGCACATAGGAACCACTTATAATCCATCTGCAGGACGTACTGGGCAACCCGAACGACGCGAAGAACCGCCTCACGAACACGATGGCCATGGTTGTCCCTGCACGGCAGAGTGCAGCCCAATTTACACCAAGCTCCTCTCGAAGGTCCCAGAGATCAGAGGATCTCAGGGATGACCTTCTCAAGGAACCTGACATAAAATGTGTTTCCGCCGTGAAGGGACATGGCCACCGTCTTCATAAGGCGGTTCTCCGCCTCGTCCGGGTACGTCCAGTACGCCCTGGGGTTGCCCTTCGCAACGACCTGCTCCGCCAAATGGACGGCCACGTGGAATTTATACACTTGGTGGCCTTTGTACTCCGTCCACGCCTGCAGAAAGTTCAACCTATTCGTCTGGGACAAGGAAGGATAATGCAAACGCCCACGCAAGCCGGGGGGGGGGGAGGAGGAAGGGTAGACGAGGGAGGATAAGCACGGATAGGGAAGCAGAGGGCGGACGGAGGAGCGGGGGAGGAAGAGAAGAGGGGGGAGGGAGGGGAAGGGAGCATATATATATATATATATATATATATATATA
>CAUYUJ010021175.1:49947-117447 GCA_963575745.1 Prorocentrum cordatum
CAAACTCGACCAACACCCCCCTCCATGCCCCTCCTCCATGCCCCGGCATCTCCACCTCTTGGACCCTCTGTTTTTGGGACCCCCCACCCCGCGATTTCTCGCCCAAACTCGACCAACACCCCCCCTCCATGCCCTTCCCATGCCCCGGCATCTCCACCCCTTGGACCCTCTGTTTCTGGGGCCCCCCACCCCGCGATTTCTCGCCCAAACTCGACCAACACCCCCCTCCATGCCCCTCCCATGCCCCGGCATCCCCACCCCTTGGACCCTGGACCCTCTCTTTTTGGGACCCCCCACCCCCGCGATTTCTCGCCCAAACTCGAACAACACCCCCCTCCATGCCCCTCCCATGCCCCTCCCATGCCCCGGCATCCCCACCCCTTGGACCCTCTGTTTTTGTGACCCCCCACCGTCCGCGGCAGATGGTCTCCCGTGGGGAATCGGGGCCAGATTCTCCACGGGAGACACCCCGCCGCGGACAGGGTCCGTTCGGGCCCATGGGCGCTTCTCTCCGGAGGTCCTGTTTGGCACGGTGTCGGGCCCATGAGCGCCTCCCCCGGAGATGCCGTTTGGCATGGTGTCGGGCCCCCGAAAACCCGCCCCGGGAGGTCTCGTTTCGCATGGTGTCGGGCCCTTTGAGGCTTCTCTCGGGAGGTCCCCCGCCGCGGACAGAGCATTTGGGGTGGCCCCCCGACGACCCCGAACGCTCCGTCCGCGGCGGATGGTCTCCCGTGGGGAATCGGGGCCAGATTCTCCACGGGAGACCCCCCGCCGCGGACAGAGCATGTCGGGTGGTTCCTGGAGAGGAGCAACGAAGCCCCCGTCCACGGCGGATGGTCTCCCGTGGGGAATCGGGGCCAGATTCTCCACGGGAGACACCCCGCCGCGGACGCGGCCCGTTGGAGGGCCCGCCGAGGGCCCCGTCCGCGGCGGATGGTCTCCCGTGGAGAATCGGAGCCAGATTCTCCACGGGAGACACCCCGCCGCGGACAGGGTCCGTTCGGGCCCCTGGGCGCTTCTCGCCGGAGGTCCCGTTTGGCATGGTGTCGGGCCCATGAGCGCCGCCCCCGGAGTTTGGCATGGTGCCACGCCCCGAAAACCTGATCCCGAGAGGTCCCGTTTGGCATGGTGTCGGGCCCCCGAAAACCCGCCCCGGGTGGTCCCGTTTCGCATGGTGTCGGGCCCTTTGAGGCTTCTCTCGGGAGGTCCCCCGCCGCGGAAATAGCATTTTGGGTGCCCCCCCGACGGCCCCGAACGCTCCGTCCGCGGCGGATGGTCTCTCGTGGGGAATCGGCGCCAGATTCTCCACGGGAGACCCCCCGCCGCGGACAGAGCATGTGGGGTGGTTCCCGGAGAGCCCCGAGGCCCCCGTCCACGGCGGATGGTCTCGCGTAGGGAATCGGTGCCAGATTCTCCACGGCAGACACACCGCCGCGGACGCGGCCCGTTGGAGGGCCCCCCGAGGGCCCCGTCCGCGGCGGATGGTCTCCCGTGGGGAATCGCGGCCAGATTCTCCACGGGAGACACCCCGCCGCGGACACGGCCCGTTGGAGGGCTCCCCGAGGGCCTCGTCCGCGGCGGATGGTCTCCCATGGGGAATCGGGGCCGGATTCTCCACGGGAGACACCCCGCCGCGGACAGGGTCCGTTGGGGGGCCCCCTGGGGGCCCCGTCCGCGGCGGATGGTCTCCCGTGGGGAATCCGGCCCGGCTTCTCCACGGGAGACACCCCGCCGCGGACAGGGCTTGTTGGGGAGCTCCCCGAGGCCCCTGTCCGCGGCCGATGATCCCCCGTGCGGAATCGGGGCTGGATTCTCGACGGGAGACACCCCGCTGCGGACGCGGCCCGTTGAAGGCCTCCCCGAGAGCCGCGTCCGCGGCGGATGGTCTCCTGTGGGGAATCGGGGCCGGATTCTCCGCGGGAGACACCCCGCCGCGGACAGGGCCCGATGGGGGGCTCCCCGAAGGCTCCGAGGGCTCCGTCCGCGGCGGCAGGGTCCCGTTCGGGTCGCCGTCCGCGAGGGCTCCGTCCGCGGCGCCGTCGCCGTCGTCGTTGAAGCGGCGGGGGTCTCGGGGTAGAGAGGGGTGGCCCCTCTGTGCCCCGAGGCTCCCGTCATCGTCGTCGCCGTCGTCGTCGTCGGCGGCGCTCGCACCTCAAAGGGGCGACCCCTCTCTACCCCGAGCCCCGCGCCGTGATCGTCGTCGTCGCATTCGTCGTCGTCTTGGTATTCGTCTTCGCCGCCGCCGCAACCGTCGTTTTCGTCGTGGTCGTTGTCGTCGTTCTCGTCGTCGTCGAAGTCGTCGTCCTTCGGGGTCAGCGGACGGGGCCCGTGGGGGGGCCCCCGGGGGCCCCGTCCGCAGCGAAGGGCTTCCCGTGGGGAATCGAGGCCAGATTCTCCACGAGAGACACGCCGCCGCGGACAGGGCCCGTTGGGGGGCTCTCCTAGGGCCCCGTCCGCGGCGGATGGTCTCCCGTGGGGGACCGGGGCCGGATTCTCCACGGGAGACACCCTGCCGCGGACAGGGTCCGTTGGGAGGCTCCCCGAGAGCCCCGTCCGCGGCGGATGGTCTCCCGTGGGGAATCGGGGCCGGATCCTCCACGGGAGACCCCCCGCCGCGGACAGAGCATGTGGGGTGGTTCCTGGAGAGCCCCGAGGCTCCCGTCCACGGCGGATGGTCTCCCATGGGGAATCGGGCCAGATTCTCCACGGGAGACACCCCGCCACGGACACGGCCCGTTGGAGGGCTCCCCGAGTGACCCGTCCGCGGCGGATGGTCTCCCGTGGGGAATCTGGGCCGGATTCTCCACGGAAGACACCCCGCCGCGGACACGGCCCGTTGGAGGGCCCCCCGAGAGCCCCGTCCGCGACGGATGGTCCCCCGTAGGGAATCGGGGCTAAATTCTCCACGGGAGACACCCCGCCGCGGACAGGGTCTGTTCGGGCCCATGGGCGCTTCTCGCCGAAGGTTCCGTTTGGCATGGTGTCGGGCCCATGAGCGCCTCCCCCAGAGGTCCCGTTTGGCATGGTGTCACGCCCCGAAAACCTGATCCCGGGAGGCCCCGTTTGGCATGGCGTCGGGCCCCCGAAAACCCGCCCCGGGAGGTCTCGTTTCGCATGGTGTCGGGCCCTTTGAGGCTTCTCTCGGGAGACCCCCCGCCGCGGACATCGCATTTTGGGTGGCCCCCCGACGGCCCCGAAGCCCCCGTCCGCGGCGGATGGTCCCCCGCGGGGAATCGGGGCCAGATTCTCCAGACCCCCCGCCGCGGACATAGCATGTGGGGTGGTTCCCGGAGAGGAGCCCCGAGGCCCTCGTCCACGGCGGATGGTCTCCCGCGGGGAATCGGGGCCAGATTCTCCACGGGAGACACCCCGCCGCGGACAGGGTCCGTCGGGGGGCTCCCCGAGAGCTCCGTCCGCGGCGGATGGTCTCCCGTGGGGAATCTGGGCCGGATTCTCCACGGGAGAGCCTCCGCCGCGGACAGGGCCCGTTGGGGGGCTCCCCGAGAGCCCCGTCCGCGGCGGATGGTCTCCCGTAGGGAATCGGGGCCAGATACCCCACGGGAGACACCCCGCCGCGGACAGGGTCTGTTCGGGCCCATGGGCGCTTCTCGCCGGAGGTCCCGTTTGGCATGGTGTCGGGCCCGTGAGCGCCTCTCCCAGAGGTCCCGTTCGGCATGGTGTCACGCCCCGAAAACCTGATCCCGGGAGGCCCCGTTTGGCATGGCGTCGGGCCCCCGAAAACCCGCCCCGGGAGGTCTCGTTTCGCATAGTGTCGGGCCCTTTGAGGCTTCTCTCGGGAGACCCCCCGCCGCGGACATCGCATTTTGGGTGGCCCCCCGACGGCCCCGAAGCCTCCGTCCGCGGCAGATGGTCTCCCGTGGGGAATCGGGGCCAGATTCTCCACGGGAGACCACCCGCCGCGGACAGAGCATGTGGAGTGGTTTCCGGAGAGGAGCCCCGAGGCCCCCGTCCACGGCGGATGGTCTCCCGTGGGGAATCGGCGCCAGATTCTCCACGGGAGACACCCCGCCGCGGACACGGCCCGTTGGAGGGCTCCCCGAGGGCCTCGTCCGCGGCGGATGGTCTCCCGTGGGGAATCGGAGCCAGATTCTCCACGGGAGACACCCCGCCGCGGACAGGGTCCGTCGGGGGGCCCCCCGAGAGCTCCGTCCGCGGCGGATGGTCTCCCGTGGGGAATCTGGGCCGGATTCTCCGCGGGAGAGCTTCCGCCGCGGACAGGGCCCGTTGGGGGTTCCCCGAGGGCCCCGTCCGCGGCGGATGGTCTCCCGTGGGGAATCGGGGCCGGATTCTCCACGGGAGACACCCCGCCGCGGACAGGGCTTGTTGGGGAGGTCCCCGAAGCCCCCGTCCGCGGCCGATGATCTCCCGTGCGGAATCGGGGCTGGATTCTCGACGGGAGACACCCCGCTGCTGACGCGGCCCGTTGGTGGGCCCCCCGAGAGCCGCGTCCGCGGCGGATGGTCTCCCGTGGGGAATCGGGGCCGGATTCTCCGCGGGAGACACCCCGCCGGGGGGCCCCCGAAGGCCCCGAGGGCTCCGTCTGCGGCGGCAGGGTCCCGTTCGGGTCGCCGTCTGCGAGGGCTCCGTCCGCGGCGCCGTCGCCGTCGTCGTTGAAGCGGCGGGGGTCTCGGGGTAAAGAGGGGTGGCCCCTCTGTGCCCCGAGGCTCCCGTCATCGTCGTCGCCGCCGTCGTCGTCGGCGGCGCTCGCACCTTAAAGGGGCCACCCCTCTCTACCCCGAGCCCCGCGCCGTGATCGTCGTCGTCGTATTCGTCGTCGTCTTGGTATTCGTCTTCGCCGCCGCCGCAACCGTCGTTTTCGTCGTGGTCGTTGTCGTCGTTCTCGTCGTCGTCGAAATCGTCGTCCTTCGGGGTCAGCGGACGGGGCCCGTGGGGGGCTCCCCGGGGAGGCCCGTCCGCAGCGAAGGGCTTCCCGTGGCGAATCGAGGCCAGATTCTCCACGAGAGACACGCCGCCGCGGACAGGGCCCGTTGGGGTGCCCCCCGAGAGCTCCGTCCGCGGCGGATGGTCTCCCGTGGGGAATCGGGGGCGGATTCTCCACGGGAGACACCCTGCCGCGGACAGGGTCCGTTGGGGGGCTCCCCGAGAGCCCCGCCCCGTTCGCGGCGGATGGTCTCCCGTGGGGAATCGGGGCCGGATTCTCCACGGGAGACCCCCCGCCGCGGACAGAGCATGTGGGGTGGTTCCTGGAGAGCCCCGAGGCTCCCGTCCACGGCGGATGGCCTCCCGCGGTGAATCGGGGCCAGATTCTCCACGGGAGACACCCCGCCGCGGACACGGCCCGTTGGGGGGGGCCCCGAGGGACGCGTCCGCGGCGGATGGTCTCCCGTAGGGAATCGGGGCCAGATTCTCCACGGGAGACACCCCGCCACGGACACGGCCCGTTGGAGGGCCCCCCGATCGGCCCCGTCCGCGGCGGATGGTCCCCCGTAGGGAATCGGGGCGAGATTCTCCACGGGAGACACCCCGCCGCGGACACGGTCCTTTCGGGCCCATGAGCGCTTCTCGCCAGAGGTCCCGTTTGGCATGGCGTCGGGCCCATGAGCGCCTCCTCCAGAGGTCCCGTTTGGCATGGTGTCACGCCGCGAAAACCTGATCCCGGGAGGTCCCGTTTGGCATGGTGTCGGGACTCCGAAAACCCGCCCCGGGAGGTCTCGTTTCGCATGGTGTCGGGCCCTTTGAGGCTTCTCTCGGGATACCCCCCGCCGCGAACATCGCATTTTGGGTGGCCCTCCGACGGCCCTGAAGCCTCCGTCCGCGGCGGATGGTCCCCCGTATGGGAATCGGAGCCAGATTCTCCACGGGAGACCCCCCGCCGCGGACACAGCACGTGGGGTGGTTCCCGGAGAGGAGCCCCGAGGTCCCCGTCCACGGCGGATGGTCTCCCGTGGGGAATCGGGGCCAGATTCTCCACGGGAGACACCCCGCCGCGGACACGGCCCGTTGGAGGGCTCCCCGAGGGCCCCGTCCGCGGCGGATTGTCTCCCGTGGGGAATCGGGGCCAGATTCTCCACGGGAGACACCCCGCCGCGGACAGGGGCCGTCGGTGGGCCCCCCGAGAGCTCCGTCCGCGACGGATGGTCTCCCGTAGGGAATCTGGGCCGGATTCCCCACGGCAGAGCCTCCGCCGCGGACAGGCCCGTTGAGGAATTCCCCGAGAGCCCCGTCCGCGGCGGATGGTCTCCCGTGGGGAATCCGGGCCGGATTCTCCACGGGAGACACCCCGCCGCGGACAGGGCTTGTTGGGGAGCTCCCCGAGGCCCCCGTCCGCGGCCGATGATCTCCCGTGCGGAATCGGGGGGATTCTCGACTGGAAACACTCCGCTGCGGACGCGGCCCGTTGGGGGGCTCCCCGAGAGCCGCGTCCGCGGCGGATGGTCTCCTGTGGGGAATCGGAGCCAGATTCTCCACGGGAGACACCCCGCCGCGGACAGGGCCCGTTGGTGGGCTCCCTGGGGGCGCCGTCCGCGGCGGCTGGTCTCACGATGGGAATCGGGGCCGGATTCTCCACGGGAGACACCCCGCCGCGGACAGGGCCCGATGGGGGGCTCCCCGAAGGCCCCGAGGGCTCCGCCCGCGGCGGCAGGGTCCCGTTCGGGCCCATGGGCGCTTCTCGCCGGAGGTCCCGTTTGGCATTGTGTCGGGCCCATGAGCGCCTCCTCCAGAGGTCCCGTTTGGCATGGTGTCACGCCGCGAAAACCTGATCCCGGGAGGTCCCGTTTGGCATGGCGTCGGGCACCCGAAAACCCGTCCCGGGAGGTCCCGTTTCGCATGGTGTCGGGCCCTTTGAGGCTTCTCTCGGGAGGTCCCCCGCCGCGGACAAAGCATTTGGGGTGGCCCCCCGGCGGCCCCGAAGCCTCCGTCCGCGGCGGATGGTCTCCCGTGGGAAATCGGGGCCATATTCTCCACGGGAGACCCCCCGCCGCGGACAGAGCATGGGATGGCCCCCGGAGAGGAGCCCCGAGGCTCCCGTCCACGGCGGATGGTCTCCCGTGGGGAATCGGGGCCAGATTCTCCACGGGAGACACCCCGCCGCGGACACGGCCCGTTGGAGGGCTCCCCGAGGGCCTCGTCCGCGGCGGATGGTCTCCCGTGGGGAATCGGCGCCAGATTCTCCACGGGAGACACCCCGCCGCGGACAGGGTCCGTTCGGGCCCATGGGCGCTTCTCGCCGGAGGTCCCGTTTGGCATGGCGTCGGGCCCATGTGCGCTTCTCGCCGGAGGTCCCGTTTGGCATGGTGTCGGGCCCCCGAAAACCCGGGAGGTCTCGTTTCGCATGGTGTCGGGCCCTTTGAAGCTTCTCTCGGGAGGTCCCCCGCCGCGGACAGAGCATGTGGGGTGGCCCCCCGACGACCCCGAAGGCTCCGTCCGCGGCGGATGGTCTCCCGCGGGGAATCGGGGCCAGATTCTCCACGGGAGACACCCCGCCGCGGACAGAGCATGTGGAGTGGCTCCCGGAGAGGAGCCTCGAGGCTCCCGTCCACGGCAGATGGTCTCCCGTGGGGAATCGGGGCCAGATTCTCCACGGGAGACACCCCGCCGCGGACAGGGTCCGTCGGAGGGCTCCCCGAGGGACCCGTCCGCGGCGGATGGTCTCCCGTGGGGAATCTGGGCCGGATTCTCCACGGGAGACACCCCGCCGCGGACACGGCCCGTTGGAGGGCCCCCCGAGAGCCCCGTCCGCGGCGGATGGTCTCCCGTAGGGAATCGGAGCCGGATTCTCCACGGGAGACACACCGCCGCGGACAGGGTCTGTTCGGGCCCATGAGCGCTTCTCGCCGGAGGTCCCGTTTGGCATGGTGTCGGGCCCATGAGCGCCTCCCCCAGAGGTCCCGTTTGGCATGGTGTCACGCCCCGAAAACCTGATCCCGGGAGGCCCCGTTTGGCATGGCGTCGGGCCCCCGAAAACCCGCCCCGGGAGGTCTCGTTTCGCATGGCGTCGGGCCCTTTGACGCTTCTCTCGGGAGACCCCCCGCCGCGGACAGAGCATTTTGGGTGGCCCCCCGACGGCCCCGAAGCCTCCGTCCGCGGCGGATGGTCTCCCGTGGGGAATCGGGGCCGGATTCTCTACGGGAGACCCCCCGCCGCGGACAGAGCATGTGGGGTGGCTCCCGGAGAGGAGCCCCGAGGCCCCCGTCCACGGCGGATGGTCCCCCGTGGGGAATCGGAGCCAAATTCTTCACGGGAGACACCCCGCCGCGGACACGGCCCGTTGGAGGGCTCCCCGAGGGCCCCGTCCGCGGCGGATGGTCTCCCGTGGGGAATCGGGCCCAGATTCTCCACGGGAGACACCCCGCCGCGGACAAGGTCCGTCGGGGGGTTCCCCGAGAGCTCCGTCCGCGGCGGATGGTCTCCCGTGGGGAATCTGGGCCGGATTCTCCACGGGAGAGCCTCCGCCGCGGACAGGGCCCGTTGGGGTGCTCCCCGAGAGCCCCGTCCGCGGCGGATGGTCTCCCGTAGGGAATCGGGGCCAGATTCTCCACGGGAGACACCCCGCCGCGGACAGGGTCTGTTCGGGCCCATGGGCGCTTCTCGCCGGAGCCCCGTTTAGCATGGTGTCGGGCCCGTGAGCGCCTCTCCCAGAGGTCCCGTTCGGCATGGTGTCACGCCCCGAAAACCTGATCCCGGGAGGTCCCGTTTGGCATGGCGTCGGGCCCCCGAAAACCCGCCCCGGGAGGTCTCGTTTCGCATAGTGTCGGGCCCTTTGAGGCTTCTCTCGGGAGACCCCCCGCCGCTGACATAGCATTTTGGGTGGCCCCCCGACGGCCCCGAAGCCTCCGTCCGCGGCGGATGGTCTCCCGTGGGGAATCGGGGCCAGATTCTCCACGGGAGACCCCCGCCGCGGACAGAGCATGTGGAATGGTTTCCGGAGAGGAACCCCGAGGTCCCTGTCCACGGCGGATGGTCTCCCGTGGGGAATCGGCGCCAGATTCTCCACGGGAGACACCCCGCCGCGGACACGGCCCGTTGGAGGGCTCCCCGAGGGCCCCGTCCGCGGCGGATGGTCTCCCGTGGGGAATCGGGGCCAGATTCTCCACGGGAGACACCCCGCCGCGGACAGGGTCCGTCGATGGGGACCCCCAAGAGCTCCGTCCGCGGCGGATGGTCTCCCGTGGGGAATCTGGGCCGGATTCTCCGCGGGAGAGCTTCCGCCGCGGACAGGGCCCGTTGGGGGTTCCCCGAGAGCCCCGTCCGCGGCGGATGGTCTCCCGTGGGGAATCGGAGCCGGATTCTCCACGGGAGACACCCCGCCGCGGACAGGGCTTGTTGGGGAGGTCCCCGAGGCCCCCGTCCGCGGCCGATGATCTCCCGTGCGGAATCGGGGCTGGATTCTCGACGGGAGACACCCCGCTGCGGACGCGGCCCGTTGGGGGGCTCCCCGAGAGCCGCGTCCGCGGCGGATGGTCTCCTGCGGGGAATCGGGGCCGGATTCCCCGCGGGAGACACCCCGCCGGGGGGCTCCCGAAGGCCCCGAGGGCTCCGTCTGCGGCGGCAGGGTCCCGTTCGGGTCGCCGTCTGCGAGGGTTCCGTCCGCGGCGCCGTCGCCGTCGTCGTTGAAGCGGCGGGGGTCTTGGGGTAGAGAGGGGTGGCCCCTCTGTGCCCCGAGGCTCCCGTCATCGTCGTCGCCGCCGTCGTCGTCGGCGGCGCTCGCGCCTCAAAGGGGCCACCCTTCTCTACCCCGAGCCCCGCGCCGTGATCGTCGTCGTCGTATTCGTCGTCGTCTTGGTATTCGTCTTCGCCGCCGCCGCAACCGTCGTTTTCGTCGTGGTCGTCGTCGTCGTCGTCGAAGTCGTCGTCCTTCGGGGTCAGCGGACGGGGCCCGTGGGGGGCTCCCCGGGGGCCCCGTCCGCAGCGAAGGGCTCCGGACATCCAGAATGTGGCCTGGGAGTGGTGTTCTGGGAACAGGAAGAACACGAAGTGGCCTACAGTTGGCTCCGGGGTTTCAAAATGTGGCCCGGGAGTGGTGTTCTGGGAACACTAAGAACACGAAGTGGCCTACAGTTGGCTCCGGGCATGCACAATGTGGCCCGGGAATGGCGTTCTGGCAGCGCGAGACCCCAAAAATGACGACAGTTACATGGTTTGGATGACCCGCTCGGATTACCAACATGATCTGCGGGCCCCATAGGGAGGGGGCTCCCGCCTGAGACTTCTTCACAATGCACTCACAGACGAGGCTCCCGCCTGAGACTTCCTCCAAATTCAGGCCTGAAGAGCCCAAAAGTGACGACAGTTACAGGGTTTGGATGACCCGCTCGGATTACCAACATGAAGCGCGGGCCCCATAGGGAGGGGCTCCCGCCTGCGACTTCCTCGCAATTCACTCACAGACGAGGCTCCCGCCTGAGACTTCCTCCGTACTCAAGCTTGAGGAGCCCAAAAGTGACGACAGTTACAGGGTTTGGATGACCCGCTCGGATTACCAACATGATCTGCGGGCCCCATAGGGAGGGGGCTCCCGCCTGAGACTTCCTCACAATTCACTCACAGACGAACTCCCGCCTGAGACTTCCTCCAGGTGAGTATGTGAATGAGTGAGCGTGTGACAGAGTGCGAGTGATGATGATGATGATGATGATGATGATGAGTATGGGAGTGACTGAGCGTGTGAGAGAGCGCGAGTGATGATGCTGATGTTGATGATGAGAGAGTGTGAGTGAGTGTGAGTGTGAATGAGTGGTGATGATGATGATGATGACGATGATGATGATGAGTGAGTGTGCGAAGGCAGAAGAGGAGAGGGGGTGGGGTGAGTGTTCCTGCGCGGGGTGTGCAGAGAAAACAAGAACCCCACTTTGGATGTGGGGAAATACCCTCAGGCGGTTCCCCCATTGGAGCCCGGGAATGCGATGCGATCCGTCAGAACCATGATCATCAGATGTTCATGAGTGGGCGCGCCCTCAGGTCCTTCCATCATCCTCTCAACCTCAGTCTTCATTATTGAGGAGTCGTTCAGAGACCCAGACCCCACATCGCGAAATCTTCTCCTGGGGTTTCTCGCGGTTTCTCGCGCGACTGTTTCGGAACAGCGGGTGCCTACGCCCTACATGGCTTCATGATGGCCCAAAAGGCCTCCAAGATGCCCCAAGAGGCCTCGAAGATGCCTCCCAAGAGAGCCCTGAGAGGCAAAAACCATTGACTTGCCTTCGTTGCTTGAAAAATGTTGGCGTTCTCGCCTGTTTCCTTTTCGACGCTCCCAGACGGCCCGAGGTCCCCAACACCACCCCAGGAGTGCCCAAGAGGCATCCAAGAGGGCCCCAGGAGCCCCAAGAGGCACCCAAGAGGCCTGAAGAGGCTCCAAGAGGCCCCCAAGGGACCCAACAGCGACCCCAAGAGGCTCCAAAACTGCCCCGAAGAGGCCTCAAAACTGCATCCAAGTGGCCGCAAAACTGACCCCAGGAGGCCTCAAAAAAAGGTCCACCACGAAATCCCAACGAACATCCAATAGGCTTCATACCTACAACCTAGGCACAGTGGCGGGAAGGCCATTCGATAGAGAGGAGTCCGAGGTGCAACAGAGAATCATGAGTCCAGAGGGCGAGGCTCAGGCCTGGATGTCTCACCTGAACCCTTCCTGTCGTACTCGGGAAGGCACCCGACAACAAACGAATCAAACATACGTCGCTCAATTGGGGTCGGCGGCAGAGGCGGCAGTCTTTAGATAACCGTACCAATAGTAGTCGTAGCCGTAGTCGCAGTAGTAATAGTAGTAGTAATAGTAGTAGTAGTAGTAGTAGTAGTAGTAGTAGTAGTAGTAGTAGCAGTTGTAATAGTAGTAGTAGTAGTGGTAGTAGTAGTAATAGTAAAAGTACACGTAGTAGTAGCAGCAGCAGCAGCAGCAGTAGTAGTAGTAGTAGTAATAGTAGTAGTAGTAGTGGTAGTAGTAGTAGTAGTAGTAGTGGTAGTAGTAGTAGTCGTAGTAAAAATAGTAGAAGTAGTCGTAGTAGTAGTAGTAGCAAGCATCGTAGTAGCAGTTGTAGGTGAAGTAGTCGTCGTAGTAATAATACTAGTTGTGGTAGTAGCAGTACCAGTACTAATCGTAGTGGCAGTAGTAGTAGCAGTTGTAGTAGTTGTAGTAATAGTAATAGTAATAATGCTAGTGTTACTGGTAGTAATCGTAGTAATTATGATAGTAGCCGTCGTGGTCCTATTAGGAGCATTAGTAGCAGCAGTGGCGAGTCGTAGTAGTAGTAGTAGTAGTAGAAGAAGAAGAAGTAGTACTAGGGGTACCCGCAGCAGCGGAAGAGGTAGTCGTAGCAGTAGTGGTAACAGTAGCAATAGTCATAGTAGTAGCCGTAGTAATGTCAGCTAGCAGTAAGCAGTTAGAAGCTAGTGGCTGGTAGCTAGTATATCGCAGCTAGTAGCGAAGAATTGGCTGCGTGTTGCTAGTCGATGCTTATCGTAGTTAGTAGTAGGTACGTAGGAATTGGTGGTAGTCGTAGAAGTTGTAGTAGCAGCGGTACCAGTGGCAGTCTGAGTAGAAGTCTTACTAGCATTGATATTAGTAGTATTGGTCAAAATGGTAGTAGTAGTAGTAATAGTAATAGTAGTAGTAGTAGTAGTAGTAGTAGCAGTAATCTTGCTAGAAGTATTAGTAGTAGGTAGGAGCACTAGCGGTAGCAGCAGTTGTAGTAGCAGTTGTAGTAGTAGTAGTAGCAGTAGTAGTAGTAGTACTCGTCCTAGTAGTACTAACAGTAATAGAAGTAGTGATCGTGGTAGTGGTAGCGGTGGTGGTAGTCGTAGTAGTAGTATTAGCAGCAGTAGTGGCAGTGGTAGTAGTAGTCGTAGTAGTAGTAGGGGTAGTAGTAATAGTAGTAGAAGCAGTAGTGGCAATTGTGCTTGTAGCTGCAGCCGTCAAAGTAGTAGCCATCGTAGTAGTAGTACTACTAGTAGTAGTAGTAGTAGTAGTAGTAGTAGTAGTAGAGGTAGTAGTAGTAGTAGTAGTAGTGGCAGTAGTAGTAGAAGTAGGAGTAGTAGCAATAGTGATAGTAATAGTGATAGTGGTAGTAGTGGTAGTAGTGGTAGTAGTGGTAGTAGTGGTAGTGGTAGTGGTGGCAGTAGTAGTAGTAGTAGTAGCAGTAGTAGCAGTAGTAGTAGTAGTAGTAGTAGTAGTCGTAATAGTAGTGCTAGTAATGGTAGTATTCTTAGTAGTAGTAGTAATGATAGTAGTAGTAATGGTAATAGTTGTGGTAGTAGTAGTAGTCGCAGTAGTAGTAGTAATAGTTGTTGTTGTTGGTGTCATGGTTCCAATAGTTTTAGTAGTTCAAGGGGTAGTAGTAGCAGCAGCAGCAGTAGTAGTAGCAGCAGTAGTAGTATTAGTCGTAGTCGTAACAGTAGTAGTATTTGTAGTAGTAGCAGCAGTAGTAGTAGTAGAAGTAGTAGTAGCAGTATTAGTGGTAGTAGCAGTAGCACGAGCAGTGGTGGTCGAAATAGTGGTGCTAGTAGTAATAGTAGTAGTAGTCGTCGTAGTAGTAGTAGTAGTAGTAGTAGTAATAGTAGTAATAATTGTCGTCGTCGTAGTAGTAGTAGTGGTAGTAGTAGTAGTAGTAGTAGCAGTCGTAGTAGCAGTAGCCGTACAAGTAGAGTACTCGTTGTCAAAATCTTACTAGTAGTAGTCGAAGTATCAGTAGTAGTAGTAGTAATAATAATAGAAGTAGTAGTGATAGTAGTAGTAGGGTGTCTGGTGTTTGGTGTCTGGTGTCTGCTGTCCCGTGTTTGGTGTTCAGTGTTTGGTGTTTGGTATTTGGTGTTTGGTGTTTGGTGTTTGGGGTTTGGTGTTGGGTGTTTGGTGTTTGGTGTCTGTCGTTTGGTGTTTGGTGTTTGGTGTTTGGTGTTTGGGGGTTGGTGTTTGGTGTTTGGGGGGGTGTTGTTTGGTATTTGGTGTTGGTGTTTGGTGTTTGGTGTTTGGTGTTTGGTGTTTGGGACTTTGTGGTTGGTGTTTGGTGTTTGGTGCGTGGCGTTTGGTGTTTGGTGTTTGGTGTTTGGTGTTGGGGGTTTGGGGGGGGGTGTTTGGTGTTTGGTTTGTGGTGTTTGGTGTTTGGTGTTTGGTGTTTGGTGTTTGGTGTTTGGTGTTTGGGGGGTGGTGTTTGGCGTTTGGTTTGTGGTGTTTGGGAAGGCGGGAAAACCTGCGAGGGTCTCACCTGGAGAAATAACCGACCCGGCATTTGCCTCATTTCACCCGGAGAAATAACCCTTTTCCCGGAGAAGTAAGCTTTTCCCGGAGAAGAACTTTTTCCCGGGGGGGAGGGGGGTCGAACGGGCAATGACCCCCCCCGGTTTTCGAGGGGGGGAGGGGGGTCCGGTAGTGACCCCGTTTGGTTTTCGAGGAGGGGGGGGGTTCGAACCGGCAGTGACCCCCCCTCCTTTTCATGATGGACTGGGGGTGAGGTTCGAACCAGTAGTGACCCCCCCTCGGTTTTCGAGAGGGGGAGGGGGGAGGGGTTATGACCCCCCAGTGACCCCCCCCTGTTTTCTGCAAACAGCGGTATAGGAGCTGTCTTGGGCTGTCTTTGGGCGATCTCGGGAGCCGCTTCGGCTATCTTGGAGCGTCGGAAAGCCGAAAAGGTGAGAACCACACAAAATCTTGAAAAGCCCTGGGAAAAAACAGCCATTGTTTGCCTCTTGTGGCCCTCTTGAAAAAGCATCATGGAGGCCTCTTGGGGCGTCTTGGAAGCCTCTTGGGCCGTCTAGGGACTATCTTGACTCTCTTGAACCGATCGCGTGGCGTCTCGGAGCCCTCATGGACATCTTGGGTGCTTCCTGGGCCGTCTGGAAGCCCCTCGGAGGCGCCGGGGAGGGGGCATTAAAAAAGGGTGCCCGATGGATTTGAGGTGGCGGGCCCCCCGGAGATGGATCACGCCACTCGGGTTCGTCCAAGGCCCGCATATCGTGACAACCTGGGAGTGCATGTCCGAATGCACGGAGACGGTGCGCCTGACGTCGACCTGCTGAGTCGCTGAAGCGGCCAATTCGAGCGCGGCCAAGGCCGGCGCAAAAAGCAGCCACAGCTACTGTGGGCCATGGCTGTGCTGCGGAGGGTCTGAAGGGAGACCGCTGACACAATCGACTCGGCAAGCGGAGGGCACCTGGAGCTGGAAGCAGCAATAATCGTCACGGTAAACGTTGCATATTCGCTGGCTGAGATTGACAGGCAACGCAGTCGCGTTGAGGACTGATCGGTAAATTTTCTGATAATCACGTACGCGAGGGGGCAATGAAGGCCACTCCGTGATACCAAAACGCTGCTTCTGCATCTCCCCCAGCTGGGCCCAGTCCGCATCGAGAGTCGCCAGTGTGGCCACAAAGTCGTAAGGGTGCTCGGCCCCGAGCGGGATGCTCCGTTGCCCGTGGGCGTGGCCGCCTTGCCCGCGCACGAGCCCGGCAGTCGCCTCGTCGAAGAGCTGCAATGCCCGCTCCCGGCGCAGCGCGACGTGCCTCTGGCCCCGCCCCTCGAAGAACCAAGACAAGGTGCGTTCCAGCGGGTCCCGCACCACGGTGAAAACCGTGTAGTTCCAGTTGGGTTTCTGGCCGCCTCTGTTGGAGTGCATCACCTGCCGGACGGTGGACGACCCCGACTTCGACATGAGGACGTAGTTGAGCTTCAGCACGTCGCTGACAATGTAAACCACTGGAAACTTAGGGGTCGTCGTGTAGGTCATGTTGCAGGTGCGCCAGCTCTGGGCGCGCGCCCGCCCGCGCGGGCCGCCTCCTCGGGCCTCTCGCCCCGCTGCGGAGGGGCCAACAGGGGGCGGGGGTGGAAGGGGCCCGGGCTGGGCCGCGGCCACGACAACCTCCGCTGGCACCGCGGGCGCGGGCGCCAGACTGGCGGCAGCCGCTGCCGCCTCCGCCCGCGCAGGGGCGCCGGCAGCGCCGGCAGCGGCGCCCGCAGGCGACGCGGCCCGTGCCGGCGCGGCGGCGGAGGCGCCCGCAGCGGCGGCCGCCTCGCCCGCAGCGGCGCCAGCAGGTGGCGCAGCTGGCACCGGCGCGGCGGCGGCGCTGGCAGCGGTATCCGAAGGTGGCGCCGCTGGTGCCGTCGGAAACCTCAGGGCGACGAGGCCCGGCCAGGGAAAGTTCCTCCTCGGCAGGACCGAAAGGCTCAGCAGCGAAAGCGCTGCCGCGACCCCGCAGGCGTTCAGACACGCGGCGGCAAGCACAGGCCTCATGCTGGCGGTCAGCGCCCTCGCTTTGGGCCGAACTGCCTGGGCCGGGGCGCTTGCGCCAACATGGCTACGAAGTCCCCCTGCAAGCGGATTTTGGACGAAACGTCAGACAAAAACAAGCAGAGCGGCAAAAAGAAAGCCAAACATCGTTTCCATACTGTATGTTCACTACTTGTGAAACGTCCTCCCGTAGGAAGGACTGGCCCACCCCGAAGCCAGCGGCGGTGCACACGCCTCGCCTTCCTAGCGTGGTCAGGGGGGCACGCACAGATAGTTCCTGGGCCCAAGAAGGGTCCTGCCAGGGTTATATGGAGCGCGTCCCGCTTCACTGTGCAAACAATGCATATGCATGAAAATGTTTGAAACATACTCAACAACATATTCCCAAACTATAGGTTAACATACTTGAAACATACCTTTTAAAAAGCTACCGAACATATATTATTGTTATAACATTGTCGTATGATTCATCACAGACACGCCACCCATGCCTTCGAAACAGCGCTGCGCTAGATCGGGGCCCAACGATGCGAACGAGAAGAGAGCGTCGACGCGCAAGGCAACCGGGCGGATGACGAGGAGGTGGTCGGAGGGATAACGAACAGCGAAAGATGCCAAGGGGGAAGAAAGAAGAACGGATGACAATAGTGAACGGAGGACAAGGAGGAGGAGAGGGCGAGGAGCGCAAGGACGGCGAGCGCGACCCGACGAGGAAGGGGAACCATAAGGAGGGAAGGGGAGGAGGCGGATGGGGGGGAGACGGCGCGACCCCTTCCCCCGACGCCCCCCTCAACCCCAATCCCCTCTCACCCATCGTCTTCCCCCTCGCCTCCTCCGACCGTTCCCCCCCCGTCCCTGGCCCCTATTATCCCACTTAACAACATCGCTCTCCAATTCGGCATTTGCCATCTTGTTCTAAACCATCATCGTCACGACTGCCTCGCCCCTCTCTATCTCATCATCCTCCTCGCCATGCTCCTTCTCATCGGAGTCCTCACCTTCTCCTTTCGTTATCCTCCTCATCGCCATCATCATCGCCATCCCCATCGTCACCATCAGCGTCACCGTCACCATCATCATCATCACCATCATCGACGGCGCCAACAGGGGCCCAAGAGGAGGACCACGAAGCGAAAATTCTAGCCTTCCGCCCTAAGAAGCGCCCAGGAAGCTCCCCAAGCGGCCCCAATAACCCCCCAAGAGGCCCAAAATAAGCCCCCAAGACGCCCCAAAGAGGCCCCCAAACGGCACCCGAGAGGCTTCGAAACTGCTTCCAAGAGGCCCGCGAAAACCCTCCCAAGAGATCCCAGCGAAGATCCAAGAGGCCCCAGGCCGAAAGTAAGTAAATACTGCGCGAAGACCTCCCTAATAGCTTGGACTCACCCGCGAACATCCCCCATCGCCTGGGGGTCGGAGAAATGGCGCAAGCCTCTGGGATAGAGGGCGGAGCAGGGGAAGCAGAAGGGGCAGGGGCGAGGACGGGGGAAGCGACAGGTGACACCCTTTCTTGTTTTCCCAGGGCTGGGCGCCCGCTCGCCCCCCAGGGAGCTCGCGGGCGGGCTTGCTCCGAACCCGCCGCCCCGCCGCCCTATGCGGCGAGGCCCCAAGAGGAAGAGGCTGGCGCGAGCCTCGGGCGGCAGATGCCGCTACCTTATTATTTCATCTTCAGAGCGTCGCGGTAGCGGGCCGTGAGAGGGTCGGGCAGGTCCGCGGGCGAAATACTGCACTTCCGAATCTTCGCCTGCACTGTCGTCATCTTCGACCGCAGCTCGACTTTTTTTTTCCCATCAGGTTGGCGTCGCCGAAATATCGGCAGAGCTCGAGGCAGACGCACAACGGCCTGATCTTCAACAGCTCGGCTTCGAGCGCGGTGAGCTCATCCTTGTCGATTGCGATGCCGAACTCTCCAGCTTTGCCCTTGAGCTTCTCCGCGCCAGCATCGAGCAAGCCGCCCCTGTCCGGCCAGTCCGAGTAGTTCGCGTCCACGGGCCCATTCTTAGCGGCGCCGCGATATCGTTGAGGCGAACGTTCGCGTCGCACCGCAGTGCCCACTCAACCATGCCAGTGGTTTCCTGCATCGCAGTCTTCAGCGCCGCCAGCTTGTTGTCAATCTCGACGTTGATGTCCTGCGCAGTCTTCGCCCCGAGATCCTTGATGTAGTTCCTCGCCAGCTCGACCCTGCCTGCCAGCAGCTCAGACGCACCCACGGCGAATCGATCCAGCAGCGTCGGCCTCGAGCTCATCCCGTACTTCTGCAGCGCCCTGACCACGTCACTCACCAGGGCGTCGCGCTGATCTGAGGTGGACGGCGGGGCCTCAGAATCAGCATCGACTGAAACGTCCTTCAACTTCTTGAAAGCCATCAGCGTCCGCCACACCGCATTCACCATCGCCGAGACCTTCGTGCACGCGTCGTGCTGGGAAGCTGGCGCGCGGCCAGCGAGAAACTCCAACGTGTCGCACAGAGAGCCGTCGACGTGCACCATCGGGCCACCCGGTGGGTTCTCCACTGCCTGCCGCACGACGCTCTCGAACAACTTGTAGCAATTCTCGCGGACATCGTCGGGCAGCTCCTTGGCGTGGCAGTCGCGGAGTGCATCGCGAAGGCGGCGGGACTTCTCGCCGTCGGCCTGCCAGTCGCGAAGAGCCTGCATGACGATGGCGCGCTTGCTTGCCAAATCCATGTCCAAGAGCTTGCCGCCAATCTGCTGTGCCGACCTCTCGACGTCCTCACCAGCTGGGAAGAGGGTCGACATCACCTTCAACAAAGCCCTGAAGGCATACAAGACTGCCGCTGGATTCTCGTCGGGCGCGTCCTGAACGGCAACTGCACTGCCGTTGACGACCCCATCCCGCCACAGACAAACCGCACAGCTTGACCGCCTTCTCGAGCAACGCAGCCTTCACGTTCACCGTCACGCCGTCGTAGATCCGCACGTCCCAGTAGGGGATCTCCTTCGCAATATTCAGCAAGCTCTCGCCGACCGCCTTAGTGGGCACGGAGTTCGTGGAGAGCGCCGTGAGCTCCGCCTGAGCTGCTTGCAGATGCACGCCGTGCTCCTGGAGCGCCTTGGAATGCCCGTTCACCCAGGTCAGCTTATTCGACCAGTAGTCCCCTGCCAGCGTCAGCAGCGATTGCCCAACGAGCCTCAGGACGCTCTGTCCGCCGATGGCGCGCTTGGCCTCGGACTCGATGGCGCCGATGGTTTCGAAGATCTCCAGATTCAAATCATACGAGAAACCCTTGGCCTCCAGAGCCCGGATGATCTTTGCCGAAGTGCTGGCCTCGAGAAGGCACCGCGCAGAATTCGCCCCCAAACACCGCGTCCTCTGGAAGAAACTCCCAATGAGCGATTGCCTCCTCCACGAATAGCAGCACGCCCTTCACCCTGGAGTTGCCCGTGCCCAGCAGCTCACAGAAGTTGTCGCCGAACACCCAGTCCATGAAATACTCTGCGATCTCGGCGTCGTCATCGCAAGCATGGACAAGCTTCGCGCCGCACGGCTGGATGGTGTCGGTAGCCACTTCGCCAGGGTCCACCCACGGAGCAGCAGCATTGAAGAATTTCTGCAAAAAATATCTTTTTCGACCCGCGTTCTCAGCATCGCCCACTTCCTTCCAGATCTTGGCTACGCTCCTCTTGGCGAGGCCTTTGAGACAAGGCCTCGCGAAGGTGGCGCCCGCCTTCTTCAGCTCCGCCCACCTCGCATTCAGCTCATCGTCAGTGTAGGTTTTGCACGCGCTGGGGCTGAAGCGCTTCGCCAGGTCGTCGAGGTCCCTGTGGATCTGCAATTTCTTACGGTCGTTGCCACTGAGCTTGAGCAGCAAGATCTTGGACTGGTTCTCCGCGCGCCCGTTCTTGTAGTCGTTGAATGCCCTCTCGAACTTCGGCTCCCAGATCCAATAGCCCACGGTGCCAACCACGTGCGGGTTCAGGCCGTCGTCGTCAGAAGCGCGGGGGGTCTTGGCAACCCTCCCGCTGCGGCCTCGAATCGACGGTGGAGGTGGCATAGAAGGCTGCCGCTTAAGACCACCGACCTTGACCAGGTAGCAGTCCGCACTCGACGACGAAGCGCCTGCCCCTGGGGTGCGCTCGGGATCTTCATCATCACCGCCAGGCCCGCTGGGCGGGCCCCCCCATGTGCTCATCAGCTTCAACACTTTCATCATCTTCACCTCCTGGGAGCAGGCCGTCAATCGCCCCAGAACTGGTTTTGCCGACAGCGCGTCGCGACGGTCCGTGATGCTGGCGAAGGTCGGAATAGCGGAGTGGATGCCCATGTTGAGCGTGGCCTGTCCCTCTTCACCATCGCAGCTGCCAGTCTTGCCCGTGGTCGTTGCCAACAAAACATCAGCGCGCGCGTCGAAGTGCCCTCTCGCGTCGGTCCTGCAGGAGTTGGCCTGCGTAGCCACGGAGTTCCGGTGGTATATCTTCAGCGACGGCTACGTGGACATCCTCTCGGTGGTCAGCTTGAATGGGCACACCACCATCGGGCTTGGCCGTAGGCACGCGATGCCGCCCTTCACGCCCAACGTCTTGGGCGTTTTCCCGAACTCCTTCTGGACGTCGGCGCTCGTCAGCGCCAGCACCTTGATGCACAACTCGCGTCCGATGTCCGCGCTCTGCAATATGGGGCAGGCCGCGGGCGACCTGCGATGCCGAGGAGGAGGCCGTGCTCGGGGTAGCACGGTTCTCGAACAGCTGGTCCATGACGCCCATGGGCGAGTGAGCCACGGCCATCGCGAAAGTCTTGCCAGGGAGCTCGGCGCAGACGAAGTTGAGGCACCCAACGCACGCGACGTCGGCGTCGCAGAGGAGACGCTCCATGCGTTGAGCTCCCGCGCCCCCCGTGACCTCGAGGATCTTGCACTCCTGGGGGGAGGGGGGGTGGGGGGAACAATCGGAAACGCAGACGGCGAGAAGGGGGTAGCAGGCGAAAACAATCGGGCGAAGTCACGCCCCCCCATGCGCTGAGGGGCGCGGGGAACGGGAAAAGGACACGCAACTATATGTCAGGGCAATGCCCCCCCCCCCCCCCCCGAGCGCGGGGAAGGAGAGTGGGGAACGCCAAGATGCGGAGGGGGAATGAGCCCTCCCTGCGCTGAGGGGCGCGGGAAGGGAATCGGCGTCGATGCGGCAAATGTGAACCGCCCTGTCTGCCCCGATCGGTCAGGGCACACATGTCGCAACTCATGGCCCTCTTGGGGTTGTCCTGCTTCTTGGCCCCGCGGCCTCCGCCACCTCTGCCCTTGTTGCTTCTGCCGCCCTTGGCGCCGCATCGGCCACCTCGGTCGGCCAGCGGCGGTTGCCATGCCGCGCAGCGCTACTTGTAGTTCGGGCACATGTTTACACGCTAACCCCCTGGTGGGCACTGGCAGCTTCGATCGCCGAAATGGCTATGACCAATGGGAGGGGGAAGAGGTGCTGCTGCCGATGGGTGCAGGACGAGGGGGGATGGAGGAGGGCGGTGGGCCCGTCGAGGGCCACCGAGCCCCCGCGTCGCGACCATGTGCAAGGGCTAATCTCACAAACCCTCTTTGCGTTGGTGGTTTAACGGCCTTCGCCTTCTCTCTGCCAAAGCCCTCATCATGCCCCTGCTCGGGCGTTTACCAGTTCCCCCACCGCCTCCCCCGGGCATGAAGGGGCGCCCCGCGCAGGTTTAGGGCGTCCAAGATGGCCCAAGATAATTTCAAGAGGGCCCCGGGTAACCCAAGATGGCTTCCAAGATGGGTCCATATACATCTAGATGGCTCACGGTAGCCTCCGACGCACGCATCATGCCCCTGCTCGGGCGTTTACCAGTTCCCCCACCGCCTCCCCCGGGCATGAAGGGGCGCCCCGCGCAGGTTTAGGGCGTCCAAGATGGCCCAAGATAATTTCAAGAGGGCCCCGGGTAACCCAAGATGGCTTCCAAGATGGGTCCATATACATCTAGATGGCTCACGGTAGCCTCCGACGCACGCCCAAGAGGCGTCGCGACGGCCCCGAGATGGCCCCAAGTGCCTGCCGAGCACTCTCGCCCCCCCCCCCCCCAAGAAACCAACATGGCTCCAGGACCTACAGAACAACAATGTGCTTCGCATTCTAGCCTTCGCGGCCGATGGGCGTTCGAAGCCCCAATCTGGCCCCGCTATTGCGGGGCCAATATTGCCCAATATAACCCTAAGTGGGCCCCAAGAGGGCCCCGAGACGACCCGCGAGCGGCCGAGAGCCCCAAGAGGGTCCTAAGAGGGCCCCAAGACGGCGCGATTGGGCCTCCCAGGGGAGGCGAACCTGCCTTAGTTATCAACATTTGTTTTGAACCACGGGAGGGCAAGGCGACCCCAAGGGATCTCTCAGACCAACACGAGGGCCCACAGAGGGCCACAATATACCCCCCAAAGAGCCTCAAGATGGCACCACGATGGCCGCGAAAGGACCCCAAGAGAGCCAAAAGATGACTCCAAGCGACCCCCGGGGCACCTCTCTCCTCAACCCCTCAAATCGCCTGGCGAATTGTTTATGGATGGACTGGGGGCGGGATGCGCGAAGCCTCCAGATTTACGCAAGGACATGCGCGGGGAGGGTGGCGGAAGATTCTTTCAGACATCACAACAAAGCCTGCAAGCTCGGGAACGTTGCTCGCACGGCTGCGAGCTCCTGGGGCTGCTGGCAAACAGGCACCCTCGCGGGCGACAAAATGCTGCGCAACGCTATCTGCGACCTGACATATCAACGTGAATCCCCGCACACCTGTCATAGCACCGCATACCCCTAATCAGCACAACTAACACATAGCATCGCAACATCCAGCATTGCGTAGCATGACATTGCGCAAGGCTCATATCATTCAGCGGGTAGCACCTGGCATGGCATGGCATAGCACATAGCATCTCCCCCGTGAGTGGTGCAGCCCAGCATTGCATAGCATGGCACCACACGCCTATCATGGCATAGCGCATTGCACAGCATCGCACGCATAGCAAAGCGTAGCCCTGGCACAGGCCTAGCACGCATCGCACGCACACCTAGCAGGGCTCACCTCTAATCAGAAACCGTCTGGCCGGTGGTACACAGTATCTCAGAGATCGAATCGAGGACCTTCTTCAATTTCGTCTTCACGCGAATGAGCCTGCGCCTGAGCGCCTGGCTCTTTTCGAGAATCTCCTTCACCTTCCTCTGAGATTGCAACAGAGCTGCCATCAAGGACGAGGAATCGGGCGTGAGCGTCGGGTCTGCCACATTTACAACATCGGGGTGCTCGGGTGGTGGGCCAGCGGAAGTGCCTGGGCTCGGCGCAGGCGGTCCATCAGACTGGGAGGTTGAGTGCGCCATCGCCAAGAGAGACAATAATGAGTGCGGCAGGCATGGCCCTCGCACGCTCGCACCCGCACAATGCGTTGCAGCGTTGCACATGTTGTGTTATCTTCGCGCCCTCGCGCGCTCTTGTTTGCTACCTTCGCAAAATCGCGCCTTCGCGCCCTCGCGCCTTCATGCCATCGCGCCCCCGCGTTCGCGCGCTCGAAAAAATGGTGGCCACCCTCGCGCCTTCGCGCCGCCCCCACGGGAGAAATCACTCCGCCTGGCCCAGACCGCGACGCGCGGAGCGCGGTTATCGCCGCGCACACAAGAAGACATATAACGTTGCAACGCAATGAAAACTTGAAATCACGCTGCCCCTCTTCCTCATCATGTGCTTCCTCCTCCTCCTCCTCATCCCTGTCTTCCTCATCCTCCCCTTTTCGATCTTACTGCCATCGGCCCCCCTCCCCCCCTACCTCCGCCCTCACCCTCCTGCTCTTCTTCCCAGACAGAAGTGCGGAGCGAACAGCGCAGAGAGACCACCCGCGAGCAACTGAGAGGGGGCGGGTAGCAGCTTGCCTGGACCGCGGCCGCGGCCGAGGGGGGGGAGGAGGAGGGGGCGGAGAGGGATGAAGGGGGAGGAGGAGCAGGACGGGCGGGGGCAGGGCAGCAGCAGCAACATGAGGGGCAGAGCAGCAGCATGTGAGGGCAGATCAGCAGCACCAGGGGCACTGGCGTTCGTCTTCGTAGTTTTCCTCCTCTTCTTCCTCATCATCCTCCTTCTTCTCTTCCTCCTCCTCCTCCTCGGCCCCCGCGCCCACCCTCGCCCCCCCTCCAACCCCCCCTGCCAAGTGTGTTCCTCATCCTCCTCGCCCTCCTCGCCCTCCTCCACCTCTTCTCCTCACTCGCACTGCCCCACCCCCCCCCCCCCCCCCCCCCCCCCCCCCCCCCCATCTGCCTCGAGGCAAGAAAGCAGCGCGCGCGGAAGGAGGGGGGGGCGATGGCGGCTAAAGGCGGCGATGGGCGGAGAAGGGGCGGACGGCTGAAAACGGAGAATTGCGCGAAGGAAGAAAACGAGGAGCGAGCGCGCAGGAGAGGGATCGGCCCTGAGTTCTCGGAGAGAAGAAGCGGGGGAGGAGAGAAGGGATGAACATGAAACAAGGGGAGGGGGCGACGAGGGAGGGGGCGAAAGAGGCAGGGGAGAAGAGGGTGAAGGAGGAGCAAGGAGGAAACAGGAGGGAGGAGACAGGGAAAAGGAAGGAGGAGGCTAGATGAAGGAAGGAGAGAGCGAGGGAGAGAGAGAGAGAGAGAGAGAGAGAGAGAAAAAAAAAAAAAAAAAAAAAAAAAAAAAAAAAAAAAAAAAAAAAAAAAAAAAAAAGGAAAAGGAGGTAGCCCCGCCCCTTCCCCTCTATTCCCGATTCCTTATCCGTTTTCGGGTTTACCCCGGTTGCCTCCCGACTCGCTGGACCTCGGGGGGGGGGGGGGTCCCTGGACCTCCGAGCACTAGGAAGCCCAGCCCGCCAGGCCACGCCCCAAATTCGAACGATCGATCGGGCTGTCGGCTCCTAAAAATACAAGCAATACTTATTACAATGCGCGAAAGAATTGCGTTCGTGCTATGTGCTTGACAGTTGAAGTGGGCAAATTGCCTGAACAGATAACAAAAAAGGAAAAATGTTATGATGGATGCGCGCGCGCGGCTGGCGCATGCCTACCGCGTACTACAACGATGGCGCCGTGTACAACATGAAAGCAGCCTAATGCAGGCAGCGGCCCATGGCGCGACGTTCCCGAGAAAAGACAAAAGTGGCAGGCAACGAGAACTGCAGCGCGACGTGCCCGAGGGAAGGGGGAGGGGGGTAGATGCCAGGGGAACTGCTGGAGTTTTCGGGCTAGGGCTGGGGGTTTAAAGCGTTCTGCGTGAAACGTTCGGGTGGTCGGGTTGGGGCGTCAGGGTTGGGTTCGGGGCGTCGGGGGGGCTGAGTCGGGCGCGGGTTCACTGGGGATCCACGCGCACTTGGCCAGCGACGCATCGCGCGCCCCCGCCAGCCAAACGTGACGCGACGTCCTCCTCGACGACCCCCATTTCCCCCCTTGGACAAAAAACTAATCAGCTAGTAGCTAGTCGCTAGCCCCTCCCCGCCCTTTTCCTTGAATCTGGACAAGGAGGTGGGGAGGCGCGATCCGCTGGAACTTCCAAGAGTGCCCAAGATAGCGACGAGAGGCCCCCAGAGAGCCCAAGCTGGCCTCCAACGTTGCTAACGGCAACACGGGATCACTCAGCATGACTTCGGGGGGGGGGGCGGGCAGTGAGAACCGCGAAGAACAACGGGGTTGGGGAACAACTGCTGCCGCTGCCGGGCGCAACTCACGCGCGCCGCGGCTTCGTCGCCGCGACCCCCGCCCCCACGCCCACCCCCCTTCATGCCCCCCGCCCCCCGCTGGAATTGGAAACGCGTCGCCCCCGCCCCCGACCGCCTCTGTCCTGCCACCAAACCGCGTCTTCGACCCCCCCACCCCCACCCCACCCCACATACTGGCGTCGCCACGGCTTCCGCGCTCGGGCCGCGCCCCAGTGGCCCCTGGAACTCAGGGAAAACCCCGCGGCCATTCCTTTTCGGCGTCGGCGCGAAGACGCCGAAGCCGATGGCGGGGAACGCTGCTCGCGCCGTGCCGGGGGCGCGCGACGTCGGGCTCGCCGCGCGGTAGAAATCGCGCGCACACGCCCGCCATTCTTCAGGGCCCCCAGAGCGGCTCGAGCTTGCGGGGCTGCGGGCGCCGAGGCAGTGGACGCAAGCGACGTAGTCGCACACCTGCGCGACGCGCGCGCCTCGGGCGAAGGCCCTCATGATGGCGCCCCATGCGCTGCCGAAGCGGAACGCGCGCGCGGGCTGAGCCCTGTTCTCATGAACTTCACCGTGCGGCACCCGCTCTACCCTTAACAGATGTGCCGCCCCGGCCAAACTCCACGCCTGACCATGTCTTCAGCGCAGGCCACGCCGAGTGGACCACGCCGCGCCGCGCTGGACGCCCCGCGGCCCCGACGGACATGCCGTGCCACGTCAACTTGACGCGCCAATTGTAGGCCGTCTGCGCTGCGGGGCCACGTTGTCTCATCTGTGCCCGCCCCCGCGCGCCCACGATGCTCCGTTCGCGCCTGGTCGGCAGGCGCGCGCGGCGAAGGGCGGGCCGGGGCTCGGCGAGGACATTCATCCCAGTACGCAAGGCCCCAACCATGTTCACACCTGTGGACGTGTCCATGTGGCGCCCGCAGCCACGACGGCAATGCACGTCGCGTGGGGCCATGCGATACTCCGTTGTAGGCTCTGCGACAATGCGCAAGCTCTATGACGCGATGGCGGCGTCTTTGCTAACGCGGGCGTCGAAATCGCACGCGCGGCCAACGGAAAATGAAGCCCCCCCTGGCGCTGCGACGTCGGGGCAACGGCGCGGGCCGCGCCAAGTAGGAAAACTATTACACGGGAGCGATCGCCGCGACCTCTTCCTGCCACGCACGCGGGCGCCACGGGTGGCCGAACCCCCCAGGCGCCGACCCGCATCGTAAAGAAGCGTCGGGAAGAGGTTGGCGCCGCCGCGCTTGCGCCCCACTGGGCAATGCTGCGCTCCTCGTGGCCCTCGCGCCGCCATTGGACTCAGGCTTGGCAGAAGCCACCAGAAACCGCAGCCGCCCCCCCTCCACCTCCCCCCTCCCATCCCAATCGTCCATATTCCCTCCCTCCCCCTCCTCCCTCCTCTCTCCGCCCACCCTCTCCCTCCTCCCAATCCTCCCTCCTCCCTCCTCCTTATCCTCCCTCCTCCACCCTCTCCCTCCCCCCCCCCTCGCCCCCCCCCCCCCCGCCGCCGCCCCCCCCCCCCCCCCCCCCCCCCCCCTTCACCCCTCCTCCTCCCCCCCCCCCCCACCCCCCCTCATCCATCCCCAATCCCCCGCCGCCCCACTGCGCCCTCGAACGGGGGGTGCGGCGGACGAGATGTCGTCGGAGTCCGACTAGCGGTTCGGCTTGCGACGCGGCGCAACCAAACGAGATGCAGCGGGGCAGCCCTGCGCGCGGCGCCAAGAGGCACGGGGGAATCGGCAGAGCAGCGCGTCGCACGAAGCTTGTCGCGCCAGACCCATGGTCCATGGTGAGGGGGTCCGGAAGGAACTCCCCATGGATAGCCCGCATGGCGGTGTACCCCGTGCTTGGCACTGCGGCCCCGCCCGCATTGTCGGGGCGATGCGCCCTAGCAAAGCGCTGGGCGCCTGCTTCAAATTCGCGGTGAAAATTGGCGAAGCATTCCGCGACTCGGCGCCGCCCAGTCGCGCCATTCTCCAGCGACCTTGGCGCCCCCCCGATGTCATCGATATTCCAGCGCGCGCGGCTGCGCCACTCATGCGCCTCGTCTGGCGACGGCGACGGATGCGTCTGAGAACCGAAGGGGTATATGTGTATGTCGTGCACAAACATGCATTGCGCCGAGACCGAGGCGCCCCCCCCCCCCCCCCCTTGTACCCGTCAGCCCCGTGGGGGCGGCTGCCATCGAATACCCGCGCGAACTTCGCATGCAACCTAGGGGGATCGGCGCGGGTTGAACGCGCGTTCAGTGGTCGCGATGACAACGCCCAGCGCGGTTGCCGCAGTCCTGCGAGAGTTTCGCGCGCCGTCTCTGCGCCGTCGATCATGAGACGACACAGGATGCGCGGAAGATCTGGGAACGCCGCCCATCTGCAGCGCCACGCTCCCCGTCGGTTTCGGGCGAGCGCGCCGCGCTTGGTTGCACCTGGCCGAACGCCAGGCGGGTGCTTCAACGCACTCGGCCACGCCCACGGCTTCGCGTATACCTTGCGGCTCGTTTCCGCAAGCGCGTTCGCCGCAACTTCGAGCATCTTCGTAACAGTCGGATGCTCCAGGGTAGCATCCGCCGCCATGGGCATAACGACGCCGAATGGAAGGTGGGGCCCGCGCACGCCCCCAACTCCGACTCCCAGCAATTCACTGCCTCGCACGCGGCGGGCGCGCGGGTAGCGTGCATAGTGCCGTTGTTCGGTTGCACTTGCACGCGGAGCCTCGGGGCGGCTGGACAGCCACTCACCGAAATAATTGCGCTCACTATCCTGGCGAAACAATTGGCATGGCCCCCAGCGCCCCCCCCCCCCCCCCCCCCCCCCCCCCCCCCCCCCCGCAACGCGGGCTCAAGCCAATCGCCAAATTAGTGGGCACGCCTGTAAGCCTCGTACCCTGAGGCTTGGGCGCGCCGATCCGCTTTTGCGTTTGTCGCGGCCGCTCGCCGCGCGCCGCCGCGCGAGAAAATGGCAATGGGGCGCAAGGGCGGGCGGGGGGCAGGGGCGGTGTGAAACTATATGGAGGAGGCGTGGAGCGCACGCGAATTGGCTTTGCGCGCGCGTTTGTTTAGCGCCGAAGGTTGTCTGTCACTCCAAAGCGGCGCTCTCGCATCGGCGCCTGCCACGCTCCCGCCCCCACCGTTCTCCAAGTACACATATGAATACTACCCGCTACCGCCATCCCAACCCCGATCCCCATCCTCGGCTTTGCCGCCCTGCCACTGTCGGCCATTCACGTCGGACCGCCGCGCGCGCGCCCCCCCCCCCCCCCGCGCGCGGCTAACCCTCGCCGCTTTGCGGCGGCACCTCGCCAAAGCGACAGCGACCGCGGCCCGGGTCGTGCTCATCCCCTCTGCCCTCCTCATGTCCTCCCCACCCTCCACGCCCATCCGGGTTTGGCTCCTCCCCTTCAGTCCTCGTAGTCTTTCCCCCATCACTTCTCTACGTCCTTATTCCTTTGGACGCGGCGCGATGGTCAGGTGCGGCACTCCACTCGGCTGGAAACGCGCGAGCGCACTGAGCGGGTGTAGCGCGCGCGCAGCGCTGCAATGCAGACATATATTCACTTTACAGAAAGAAATAAGCGTCGAGCCAGACCTAATGCCCGATGGCACATAGGGAAGCGCACGCCGAATCGCGACCCGTGCATCATCAACGCCTCATTTAAGACATGCACAAAACTGTGGCGCAAAACTGTCGGTGCGGGGGTGGTGTGCGTGTGTGTGTGTGTGCGTGTGTGTGTGCGTTTGCGTGTGCGTGTGTGTGTGCGTGTGCGTGTGCGTGTGCGTGTGCGTGTGCGTGTGCGTGTGCGTGGTGTACGTGTGCGTGTGCGTGTGCATGCGTGTGTGCGTGTGTGCGTGTGTGCGTGTGTGCGTGTGTGTGTGCGTGTGTGCGTGAGTGCGTGTGTGCGTGTGTGCGTGTGTGGGTATGTGGGTGTGTGGGTGTGTGGGTGTGTGGGTGTGTGGGTGTGTGTGGGTGTGTGGGTGTGTGTGGGTGTGTGTGGGTGTGTGTGGGTGTGGGTGGGTGTGTGTGGGTGTGTGTGGGTGTGGGTGGGTGTGTGCGGGCGTGTGTGGGTGTGTGTGGGTGTGCGTGGGTGTGTGGGTGTGTGTGTGGGTGTGTGTGTGTGCGTGGGTGTGTGGGTGTGTGTGGGTGTGCGTGGGTGTGTGGGTGCGTGCGTGCGCGCGCGCGTGCGCGCGCGGGTGCGTGCGCGCGTGCGTGCGCGGCGGGGGGGGGGGGACTTGCGAGCGTGCGCGCGCGGAACGCACGCCTTGTATTGGATTGGAACAAGTATCAATAACACATCCTATCACCCTACCATCATAAAACAGCTGAAAGACGACGATCGCTGACATAGCTTGGAGCATGGTTGATTATTATTAGACATGTTTTTTGTTTTGTGCATATCTTCTGGCCTCTTTTGGAAGATGTTTGGAGCATGTTTGGAATATGTTTGGAGTATATTTTGGAGTATATTTTGGGTGTGTGTTGAACATCTTTTGCGCGGTGGAGGTGCGCATGTCGCGCGCGCGTCGCGCTTGCGTCGGCGGTGCACTCGCACGCGCGCGTTCGCGATGCACTCGCCTGCCCCCCCGACGCAACTCGCCAAGTAAAGGCGCGCGCCAGATACGCGCGCGTGCCCTCGTGGGCCCCGCCAGGCGGAGGGCGAAGAGGGCGTTGCACCATCGAAACCGATATGGCGCAGCATCTGTTTCCCCCTCCGACCTGGCGAACCCAAAAGGTGCAACCCCTTCGCCGGCGGCCCGATCGATCGACGAACTAGGCGGGGCCACTCGGAGGAGGAGGAGGTGGGCGAGGAGAGGCCTGGGGAAGCGGAGAGGGGAAGCGGTGGAGAAGGAACAGGAGGGGGGAATGGTGGGAGGGTCGAGGTGGACGGGGGAGGGGCTGGGGCAGGGGCGCGGGAGGGGGGGGCGGGCAGTGCGAGGAGAGGCGGCGGAGTAGGGCGAGGAGGGAGTAAAAGGCGGGAGGGGGGAGCAGGAGAAGGGAGCGCTTGGATGTGCATGTAGAGGAAAACGAAATGGAAGGAGGAGGTGTGGAAGGAAGGGGCCATTGCATATCAACACTGGCCCTCTGGTTCGGACGATTCTCCGTCCTTCTTGAAACGCTCGTTGCTCAACATGACACGGACTTGCCCCTTCGATTTCAAATCGCTCCTAGCTGCAATCCGAAGGCCTGGCGGCGGTGAGAACTCCTTATGGTGGCCCTTCGGGTGCTTGCCCCATCCTACTTCCCTGGCAGTCCTAACCCAGGAATACAAGTGACCCACGGGGCGGCCCTGTCTAGGATGAGTGAAATTCCTGCCACGTTTCGGGAACGTTGCCCTCCGAGTTTTGGCGCAAGTCACGTGGACTTTACAAGTGGCCTGGAAGAAACCAGCCTTATCCGCCGCCCCCTGTACTAGGGGCGCCTGGCACTGGGCCGCGACGACGCCGCGCACTTTGGACTGCGCGCGACGACCAATTGGCATGCCGCATGTCCCGCGCGGCGGCCCCAGCCCTAAACGCGAGTTGAGACAGGTCACAGGCACGCATCTAACATGCAAATCAGTCGCCCGCGGGCCCCGAGAAACAACCGAGAGAGCTGAGTCTGAGCCTGGGACACCGTGGTGATACCAACCGAAAGGAGAGGGGGGCGTGGGGACATCGGCCGAGCACCGACGGCACCTCGGAAACTGCGGTTGGGGACGCAGCGTGGCAGATGGAGCCCAGAGGCTAAGACAAACGGAGATGCCGAAGGCATTGAAATAAAATGCAATGCGGCCTACATCATTTCCACTATGAAAACTGCATCCGCCATATACCTGGGCAGGCCTGCGCCAGCACCGCGTGGGGCAGGCGGCGGAGGACAGGGCGCGGGCGGCGCGAACGCTGGCGCAGCGCGTGGCGGCCCGCCTTCTCCTCCAGGAGGCGCCGGAGGCTCGGGCGGCGGCGACGCAGGGCCTGGAAGGGGAGGCTGACCTGGCGCGGGCCCTGGCCCGACAGGCCCAGGATCGTGCTCAACTGGCGGGGCATCAGGACCAGGATCTCCACCTCCGCCCACGGCGCCGCGAGCAGGTGGTTTGACGAGCCTCGTCTTCTCCCTGCGAAAGCCCCCTCCTTCCCCTGCCGCGGTGAAGGGGTTGCCCCCTCTCTCACCGCCTCGCCCCGCCCCGAAGGAGCGCCCCGCGATGGGATTAGAACGTCCGGGGTTGCCCGAGATGGCTCCATGGGGGCCTTAGATAGCCCAAGATGGCTTCCTAGATGGGTCGAGTGCCAAGATACCCCAGGATTGCTCAAAATAGCCTCCGACGCGCGCCCAAAGAGGCCTCAAGACGGCGCAGGTGGTTGCACGTGCCCGCCGAGCCCTTCAAGCCCCCCCCCCCCCCCCCCACGCGCGCCACGCCTGCCCACCCCGCCCCGCGAAGCTAACGTGGCTCTGACATCTGAAACAAAACGCGATTAGTTTGTCGTCTAGCCGCTTCTCCCCCGATTGGCCTTCGAAGCCCCAAGGCGGCCCCGAAGTGGCCCAAGAGAGCCCCGAGAGGGGCCCGAGAGGGCCCCAATATGGCCCCGCGTACAAGGGCGCCCCCACTAACGCCCTCAGAGGGCCCCAAGACGACACGCTCGAGCCGCCCAGGGGGGGGGCTGCATTGATTGCCCCAACCTCTTGGAATGATGCGGGCCAATGCAGCCCCAAGGTACCCTAGACCCGCCCAAAGGGCCCAAAGAGAGCCCCAAGGTGGCCCCAAGAGAACCCCAAGACGGGCTCCGACGGGGCCCCAAAAGAGCTCCAAGATGGCTCCAAGCGACATCCGAGAACCTCTCACGACAGCACCGCAGCTCGCATGGCGAACTGTTTCAGGATGGGCTGGCGGGGGCGCGCGAAGCGTCACGGATTTTGGGGCGCGCGCTTGGCGCGGAGCGCGCGGAAGCGAATGCCCGAGGCAGCAATGTCGTTTAAGATATGTGGCAATGGGTAATGACGTTCTCAGTTTGGGGGTGGCGGAGTGTCGTTTGTGGAAGTTTACGGAGCACGCAATGCAACGTGCCAGCTAGAGGCAACGCAATGTAATGTAACGCAAAGTAATGCAATACAACGCAATGTAAGGGAACGCAATGGAATGCCCTTGTTGGGTGCTCCGTACAATCCGTCAACTGCGTCTCCTTGTGATGTATCGGGCAAGAGAGAAACGGAACCAGGAACGCTCGGCATCGATGGCGCGCGCAGCTGCGCAAGCGTGCCCCCGCTTTTTGCGGGGGCACGCCTGGGCTGAGTTTAGTTCCCCTCGGGGCCCCCATGTGCCGCCCACACAAAGGGGTGTCTTCCCGATGGGGCGCCAGTTTACCAATCAACTTCGGTGTGAAGGGAGACAAGTATTCATACTGAGGGACTGTAGAGGTGGACCCTTCAGGAACGGCCGAGAACGCGTCAGCGTGGGGCGGATTCATAGGAAAGACCAACCTCGGAAATCACATGTGTGGAACATCAATATGCAGGGGCTCCTGGAGTGACCATCTAGGCGTCCATTACTTCTGAAGCTGATGAAGCGAGTGGGCGATAAAACCGAAAAGCGCGAAAAGGGCGATTAAAGGGCGAGATGGGTGAGAAAGCGAAGGGTTGAAATTGGCGCTGGGTCCTTCTCGTCCTGCCCGCGCTCTTGATCATCAGCAACATTGTACCTCGTTTGGGGGGGTCACGCGCGAACAACGTGCGAGGTTCGTCAACGTTGTTCGCTGTGATTTTCTGATGTGTTTTGAGTGTGAGCAGGCGCACGCATGCAATCGATGCCCAGCAAAATGTTGGACTACCTTGAAGGGTTTGCATGATTTGCAGAGCGTAGCGGCGCCGCCCCATATAAATATAGGGCCTTGGGCGTCGCTGCGTAATGCACGGCTGATATCAGTCCATAGCTTCGGCGGCAGAAGAACGGCACGCGCGTCGCGCGTCGCGTTTCCGCTCGGCTGACAGACGCGCACGTCGGCGAGCCCGTGCGCCGGGGCAAGGCGCAACAATATATATGTATATATAATATACTATATATATATATATATATATATATATCGTCGGGGGCGCGGGCGGAGGTCGGTGAGCGGTGGCGGGGCACTTTACCAGTGCACCAAGGTTTTTGCCATGGGGGGAAGGAGCGCCGCGCCCGCGGGCCAAGCTGGCTTTCGCGACGGCTTGTTCGAAGGAGCTGTCCAACGACCGACCGATGGGTCGATCCAAACGCGGGCGGAAATCGACGCAGACGGAAGCGCGCAATCGGCGGGCCGTCGATGTGGAACCGCTCTGCGCCGCCGACAAAAGCGAAGCCACACCCCGTGAGTCCCCACTGAAGTTCAATCGGCACGGGGACGCGCGGACCCGCAGCTCAAACTGCCCAAGCGCGCGGAAGTTTGATCCCGTGGAGGTCGAGAGATCGGGCGACCCCCCCCCCCCCCATATCCGATCGGCTGCCGACGCGCAACCCGAATGCGCCCACATTGCCCTCGACGCCCCCGAATCCGAGCCAACGCCAACGGCAACTCGCGCGGGAACTTGGCGCCGCAATGGTGAGCACCGTTCCCCCGCCACTCGACAATGCCACCCTCGCCGCGTGGACGACGGGCAATCAGATTTCCCGTGTGCCGAGCCGACCCATCCATGGAAGTCCTGGCCGCGATGACCGCATTGGCTGGCTGAAAGGCGTTGAGCGGCAGACTGGCGCGAGCGCGCGCGGCTGCGAACCACCCTGGCAAGCGAACAACGCGCGGCCGATATTCTTATACTTGGCTTGGGGCGGCCGCGGCCGATGCTCGGAAGGCGCGCAGCTGTTGCGACGCCCGCTCATCCCTGCGACCGACTGCCCGCGCAGCGCCCGAAACGCCAAGAACATACATACGCGACCTCGCGCGTTCGCTGGCGCTGCTGGCAATGGGGGAGAGTGGGCCGCTCGAAGCTATGTCCACATTGATCACCACCCTGCCTGCCGCCGCTCCAGGTCGCGAACTGCCACAATTGCCACTGCGAGCGCGTCTCATACTGGCAGTTGCGCTGTTACCCTTGTTGTCTGGTGTTGCAACCACGACCCATGACAACCAAAGAGGGCAGCAACGCATGCCTGCGCAAGCGCCCACCAGGGGGCGCGCGAGGGGCGCGCGCGGCACGGGCGCCCTGAACAGCAATGCCCTGAGCCAACGGTTTGCCCCCCCCCCCCCCCCCCCCCCCCCCCCGACCCCCACCCCCACCCCACACCCACCACACACGCCCCGCCCCCCCGCCCCCCCCCCCCCCCCCCGCCGCCCCACCCCACCCCACATCCACCCACCCGCCCACCCGCGTTCCACACCGCCCCCCGCCCTGCCCCGCGCACACACAAGCGCACCGCACACACACACACACACACACACACACACACCACCACCACCACCACCACCACCACCACCACCACCACTACGGAGCCCCACCCCTCGAGCGAAACTCGAGGGCGCGACGCCCAACGCGCCACCCCCACACACACACACACACACACACACACACACGCGCACACACACACACACACACACACACACACACGCACACACGCACACACGCACACACACACACACACACACACACACACACACACACACACACACACACACACACACACACACACACACACACACACACACACACACACCACCCCACCCCATCCCCACCCCCACCCCCACGCACCTCTCCCGCGCGACAACACCGATTTCGCGGGACGCCGCGCTTCCGCGCACGCGCGCGTTGAAGGAAATGCACGGGGAGCCCCGCGCACACAAGGCCCCGCGCGCAAGACCTGGGCAACGGCATCGGCATGGGCAAAGGCATCGGGCATCGGCGCAGGCCCTGCCCCCCCCCCCCCAAAAAAAAAAAAAAAAAAAAAAAAAAACGCAGGTGCAGGGGGTGCGGTGCGTCTAAAACAGAAACCGCGAGCATGAACAGAAGCTTAGGCACTGGCCCACGCAAAAGCATAAGAACAACCCGTGGCGCCAGCCAAGGCCTTAAGCTCTAAGCGTCGGCATAGGCGTAGGTGCGCGCAAAGGCGCGGGCGCAAGCGTAGCCGCAAGTGCGCGCCAACGGCCCATGGGCCCATGGTAACACAGAAGGCGCGAGCCCTAGGCCCTAGGCAACACGATTGACCGAAAGCGCGGGCCCCAGAGCAGGCATCGGGCGCGGGCGCGCGTGCACGTGTGATCACAAGCACCATCAGGAGAACAAACACCACGTCATCCTCATCCTCCCTCCACAGCCTTCCTCCTCAGCCCCACGTGTGTGGATCAACACTGAGCGCGAGGTGAAGGAAGCGCTCAAGCTGAATATCCAGCTGAACGAGAAGGAGCTCAAGGAGTTCGAGGCCGTGAAGGGAGACAAGGAGGAGCTCGCGTCGGCGCTGCAGGGTGCCACGGAGCTCGCCAGTTCCCTTCAGGCCGACGTCGTGGCGGCACGGGCTCAGGCGCACAACCCGTTCAAGCAGAACAGGCGCACGCCTGACGGCAAGCCCGCGCCCTGACACAGCCAGCCGAGGCTCTGTATCCCAGCGCCTGGGTAGACACGGTGGCCAGCCCTTGAGGGGCGCGCTGGGCCCGACGCGGCTGTCCACGGGGCAGGCATCCCAGCGCCTGGCGGCCACCGCGCAGTATGAGCCGCGCCCTGGGCATTTTGCAGCGCGCACGGTATCTTCCCAACAGCCTAGGAAGGTCGACGCCGCATCGGGTCTGTTGGCGCAATATTCTCTTACGGTTGGTGCCGAGCTGTCTATCGACGGCCGAATGTTGCTCGGCGTTGCGAACGCGCAGGCGCCATGCGCGGCCTGTGTTCGACTGGCGTGAGCCCCATCCTCTTCGGAGTTTCAGTGTTCAGCATTTCCTCTCCTCGTCATCATTGCCCCCCTCGTCCTCCTGCCCTCCTTCCTCTCATCATCGTCCTCCTCGTCCTTCTCGTTGCCCCTCCCCCCCGTCCTCCTCCTGCGCGCCCCCCCCCCCCCCCCCCCCCCCATCGCGCCACCCCTCTTCCTCTCGCATTCGTCCGCCAGCGGGGGCGAAGCAGGCGGGGGCGGCCACCGAAGCCTGGGTCGACGCCGTCGTCGGAACGCTGGGAGCCGAGCCAGCTGTCGCCGTGGGAGGCGGTCTCCTCGGGGTTGGGAGGAGGGGGAGGAGGGGAGGCATTGTGGAGAGGGGGGCCTAAGGCGGCCCACGAAAGCACATGCCCAGCCCACGTTTGCGCGGAGACCCTCGGCGCCGAACTGGCTTTAGGTCAAGTCTCGGAGCCGCAGTTGCGAAGATGTCTGAAGCAAGACCCCCAATCCCACAACGACCCAGGACCCGCTAGCCCCGTCAGGTCCCCCAACGTTTTGCATGCATCTTCAACGAGAGCCGCAAATGTTGCAACGACGTCGGGCAACGAATCGACCCAAACCCACATGTTCGGGGGCGGGAGTCCCGCGCGGGCCGCGTCATGTTCGAGGGGCGATGTTTACCGCTTGGCGGCAATTGGTCATCCTATTGAGTAGGTGATACTATGTTGCATCGGCCCGTGTGCCTCCTCACCCTTGTTATCACTCCTCCCCTCTTCCCTTCCCGTCGTCGTCGATCGTTTCGTCGATCGCCGTCGTCGATCGCCGTCGTCGTCGTCCGCATTCGTCGCAAGTCGCATCTCGTCCACATTCGTCGTCGCTCGCGTCCGTCAATCATCGTCGGGGGGGGGGGGGCAAGGGACATTGTTGGCAGTGCCAGTGTCTCCTCGCCCTCCGTGGAGTTGTCCTCCTCAGGGCCAGCCACGCCGCCAGCGTGGTCGGAGGAGCTACCCTCGTCGCTCAGGTCTTCAGCCTCGTCGCGCTCAGGATCCACGCCAACGCCGATCATGCCCACGTCGTCGCCACCGATGGCCGCGACGTCGCCGCCCACGTCTACGACCTCGCCGCCCATGCCCACGCCGTCGCCGCCCACGTCCACGACCTCGCCGCCCGCGTCCTCGACCTCGCCGCCCACGTCCACGACGTCGCCGCCCATGACCACGACGCCGCCGCCGTCGAGCGGCAGATGGCGGCCTCGCCCCCGGCCTCGTCCAGCTGCCCGCCCCCTGCCGCCAGCAGCGCCGCCGTCGTCGTCGCCGCGCCCTCGCCCTCGGCCTCGCCCAGCTGCCCGCCCCCTGCCGCCAGCGGCTCCACCATCGCCGCGGCCTCGGCCCCGCCCGCGGCCCATTCCAGGAGGCCTGCGGGGTTTGGGCGGCCACGCATCGAACGTGTTCACATCGGCGAAGGCCTCCTTCACGAGCACAACGCCAGGCACAGAGATCGAGAGGGGCCGCTTGTGCCTGCACAACAGGTAGAAACTCGCACTTCACTTCCGCTCGGGATCAAATGTCGAAGCCCACTTCTCTAAGGACAGCCACTCGCTCGATGCCTGGAGCGACCAAGACGCGCTTGCGCCCGAAAATAACCAGCACCACCACCCCCTCATTCCCCAAGTTGCCCCCCCGAGCTGACCAGCACCAGCAATGCCCCCCCCCCCTTCCCCCCCTCCCCCCCTCACACGCCCATCACTCTTGCTCGCCCCCGCCCCACGGGGAAAGGTTGCGCCGAGGAGGGGGGGGGGGGGGCGGGGGGGGGCTGCGAGGGGGATGGCACTGGCCAGTTTGGACTGCAAGCACGGCTTGTCGCCGACGCCTTCAACGCAATAGCATTCCCCTGCGGGTTGGCCGTCATGGCCCCCTCGCCCTCGGCCACGACCATCTGCTGCGCCATCGGTGAGAAGGGGGCCCAGTTCATATGCGCCACGCGCCACCAGCGGGTGTCATCGCCGTAGCCCAAAAACTCTGCCAGCGCCCCGTCGCCATCATCTCGCAAGGGTGCGCGTTCGAATCGCATGAACACCTCGCCGTGTTTCAGTTGCTTCGGGGGTCGCGGCGCAGCGGGCACGCGTTCCTCATTGCCAGCAGCAGCGGGTGCTTCATGCGAGTAACTTCAAGGCCGCGTGATCCACACATACGCATTCCGATTGCCCAACACGTGCCATGCTTACTCTCGGGATCCTCGACCGACGACTCGTGCTCATCTTCTTTCTCGTCGGCCATGCCCCTGTGCAAGTAGTCCCAGTGGCCAGAGATGCTCTTCATCAGGTTCGCCTGCTTGCCACCGATGCTCCTCAAATACCCAGCCATGCTGGTGGCGTCGCGAGACGGCGATGCACTGTCACACTCAAGAACACGGACACCGCCAGCAGGACCAGGGACCGCTTGGATGCCAAGCGCCTGCCGAGAGCCTTCACTGCCTGCTGAGAGGTCCTGCGCCCAGCCGTCGGTGCGCGCGCGTGCGAAGTTGGCGACCGCCTCCTCGTCCATCCTCTCGGCGTCGCGCCTCGCAGAGTTCGCGGTCTGCCTAATCTTCTTAGCCATGGCGAGCGTCTCCTCGGTCGAATAGATATGCAGATGAGCGCCAGATAGTAGCTTGCCCACAGCTTGGTTGACGCCGGCGCCGGGGTTGGCAGACATCCTCCGCTGCAAACTACGCTTGAACTTTGCCCGTCCCGCGTTCTTGCGAGATGGCCCGAACGAGTTCCCCCAGCGACCCTCTCTCCTGGCCTGCGTCGCCAACTGGCCGAGGCGCACGCGCTCCTGCAACAGCTCCGAGCCCACGGTGTCCTTGAGCGCCCTGTACAGCCTGCCAGTCTCCGCCAAGTCTCGGGAGCCCCGATGTCGAACAAACGCCCTCCACGCTCCTCCGCCGCCACCTCGCAATGGACCCTGGTGCTCATTGCCGTCACCGCCGCCGTCCACGCGCCCGCGTGCTCCAGGAGCTGGAGAAGCGTCAAAGCTATAAGCTCGAACTGTCGACGCAACCCATCGGGTGCTGATGTCCACGGCGTCGGGCTGTGGGCACTGCACGCGTTGTGCTACAATGCGCCGTATGTGACTGTTCGACACTTCCAAGCGGTCCGTAGTCGTGTAGCTCATCATCGCATGAACAAACAGTTTCATCCTCGCGCCCTCGGTGGTGAGATCATTATTCTGCAGGAACTTGGCAGACCCCGAATCAAGCATGCATCGAGGGGTGGCTTGAATCTCCGCCGCAAGCTCGGGCTGGACTAAAACAAGGAACAGCCTGAAGGGCGCCTTGCCGCGCGGCGATGCAATGAGCTTCTGCGCAAGTGCACCCGCTGCCGACAAGCCCGTGAACACGTCGGCCTTCAGCTGGTTGTCCATCTCTGACTCGCGTAGCAAACGCCACAACCTGCTGTCGTAGAAAAGCGCGTGCATGCGCACGAAAGCCTTGTGCTCGATCTGGCCCCGAGCGTGGATCAAAACGCTGGAATCCCTGAGCAGGGGGCCGTCGTCGCCCTGTGCGAAGCGCCGCGCAACAGTAGCGTTCTGCGTGCGCCCCCCATCTCTTGGATCCGATCCACAGCTCTTCGGACTGCATGTTCTGGACGACAGAGACAATCATCTTCAACACTACCACCTGCGCGCAAGGCTGCGCTCCCGACTTGCCGCGTAACCAATCCAGTGCAGTCACCAGTTCCCGCGCCACCTCCCGCGCCCAAATAGCGATGGGAACCATGCCTCGTGGATATTGCTGCTGGTCGGCCCCCCGTTCCATGCGAGCCTCGTCGTCGGACGCGTCGCCGAGAGCTGGCAAGGGCTCGGCGCCGCCGTGGCCAGCGACATCGGCGTGGAACTGTTGCACATCGCCATCTCCCCATCCCACTTCGAACTCGGCGGCAAAACAACTCATGCGTGTCGACGAGGACATTCCCGAGGAGCAGCGGGGTCGCGAACTCGCAGCGCGCCTCATCCGCACCCATCCATTTCTTCCGATGGTAGACGGTGAAGCGTTTGAAAGCGATTGCCTACGTGACGCCCTCTGACACAACATTGAACAACTCATCCTCAACGCAGGGTTGGCCAGGAGGCACGCATATCTGAAGCTTCTTGTTATCCCAGTCGCCAGTCGCCAACATATCTAAAAGTGCTCGCACGATAATGTGATTCTCGCTCTTCGTAGAGATGAACCACTTCAGAATTAAGGCCCTCCTGAACAAAGCTGCGGCCGACGGCGGTGACGTTATGACCGCGCAACGCTCCCGAAGTACGTCTCTAAGCGTATCTCTGAACACCTCTAGGTGGCCTTGGAAGTTCAAGGAGAGCGCAAGGTTGATCACGCCTGCCATGCACGATGCCAGCTTCCACGTCGCAAGGACCCTGACCGGCTGAAGAATGTGCTGATCGCACGGGAACAAGATTGACCTGCAGCTTTCGAAACGTCTCGCCATCCTTCTCGCAATGCGCCGCTCAACCACCAAGTTCGAAGGATGTCGGCCCACGCCCGCTATCCTCGTGAAGGAATCAAACCGAACCTGTGGCAACGACATTGGGGGCGTCTCCTTCAGCGCCTGCATAATAATAGATCCAGGGGTGTTGCGTGCCAAAGCTTGGATGTGGCACATGTTTGTCCCAGTGATAACTATGTATTTTCTGTGGCCGTTCTCCAGCGTGAGCTTGGCGAGCATGGCGTACTGCTGCTGGGTCTGGAACAACTTCGTCGGCAAAGCGCAACGATTTCGAGGGAGCAGCTTCATGACGAGCTCTGGCAAAGGGCAATTCGGGTCGATGACGCGCCTGGTCCTCTCGCTAACTCCTCTGAGCTTCAGGGGCGTCTCGTCGTAGCCTACAGCGCCGATGAACAACATCCTCTCGATGCGCCAATCCTGGTGCGCGGCCTTGGCCAACACGCGGCGTCGGCCGCGATCGATGTGCCACGCGGACGCCGACAGCGATGCACTCAATGTCTTCGCCGTCTTGCGGTCCACTCCTGACCACGCCGACTGTGCTTTCTGAGCTGCGAACGCCAAGTCCACACCTTGAGATGAAAACAAGAGATCGTTTATCGTTGCAACTTCGTCGCCCACAACATCATCGAAAACGCCGCGTCCACGAGCGAGGGACAACGACCGCATATACTTGTCAGTCAATGGCGGTGGGACGAGGAACTGGCGATCGACGACCGACAGAAACCTAGCATGATCAGCTCTGTCCTCTCGGCGGCGCCGATTGTTCCCCGCCGCGACAGCACGGGCGATGGCCAGGTCGCCGCCGCGACGGCGCTGGCCCTGCTCCGCCATGTCAGCTGGCCATCCCTGGCCAGCTGCTGCGGGCCAACTGCCGAGGACGCGGGCCAGCTGGCGAGGGCGCGGGCCAGCAGCCCAGGACGCGGGCCCGCTGGCGAAAGCGAGGCCCGCTGCCACCATAAGGTGGTGGCCGAACATCATGTGAGCCAAAATGGCTACGGAGCACACGTCCCCGCAGGGTAGGGGCGGGGCCCCTAATCTCACCAACTACTTCGGGCGCAAAGGGGGAATCGCCCTTCCGACCCCCTTCTCCCACTTCGGGGAGGGGCTTACACTCCCCCAAAGGTTTCATGGAGTGGGTTCCCGACGTGACGGTGGGTCATTTATAACACGATATGGCTCCAACAAGAGACAGATGTCCAACGATGGCCTCGAATGTTACCAAGATAGCCCAACGTGGCTCAAAATGGCAGCCAACGCGCACCCCTCCCCCATGAGGCCCCTGTGCCGCCCGAGCTCGGCTCCAAGTGACATCGGGGTCACCCCAAACGGTCAGAGATGTTCAATATTACCATACCCAAAACATTCAAATGGGGGTCAAAATAGCTGATCGTCTCGCCCGCTGTCTTCCGATTATCACCCAGAACATCAAGATGTTTTCAGGGCGGCCCAAACCGCCCCCACATATACACAGGGGCCCTAAGCCCTAAGACGCCCTCCCTTCCCCAAAAAATAACGCCCCCAAAAAAACGACCAAAGAACTCCCCCAGCGGGGGAATACACCGCCCTCTTCGACCGATGGTTCCAAGATGGGCCCAAGAGGGCCTTAACGGCACCCTCCAAAACAAAAACGAAGGACGCTCAGAAACACCGAGAAACACATATATGACATCCAGCGTTGCCTTATGGGTACCTTCAAAATTACCACAGTGGTCCCATGAGGGCCCCGAGACGGCGCTGAATGGCCTCGAAGGGACCCACATTGCGAGAAGGCCTCAGCAGGCGTTTGTGGTTGACTCTCGTGGTCGTCATCGTATCGCTGTTTCTCCTCCATCCGTTTCCTCATTCCCTCTTCTCATTGCATCAGCGCCGTCCTCTTCCTCATACGCCTTCTCTTTCCTCACTCCTATTCCTCTTCCATCCTCCGTACCCCCTTTCTCCAGCTCCTCCTGCATCCCGCATGTCTCCCCAGAAATCACGACTACCCAACCACAGTGCGTTCCACTGCGCGCGCCGCCCCGATCCAAGATGGTTCCAAGCGACATCCGAGAACCCCATCACGACAGCACAACGACTCGCATGGCAAACCGTTTCTGGATGGGCTGGCGGGGGCACGGGAAGCGTCAATGATTTTGGGACGCGCGCTTGGCGCGGAACGCTCGAAAGCGAATGCCCGAGACAGCAATGTCGTTTAAGACATGTGGCAATGGTAATGGCGTTCTTGGATTGGGGATGGCGGCGTGTCGTTTGTGGAAGTTTACGCAGCACGCGATACAATGTGCTAGCTAGATGCAACGCAATGTAATCTAATGCAAAGTAACGCAACGCAAAGCAATGTCACACAACGCAATGTAATACTCAATATGACTATTTCTCTCCCTTCACGCCGAAAATGATGGAAAAAAACGGGTACCCCTCGGGAAGACACCCCCTTGTGTGGGCGGCACATGGGGGTCCCGAGGGGAGCTAAAATCCGCCCAGGCGCGCCCCTTCAAAAAAGCGGGGGCGCGCTGCGCAGCTGCGCGCACCATCGATGCCGAGCGTTCCCGGTTCCGTTTCCCTTTTGCCTCGATGCATCACAAGGAGGCGCAATGGACGGATTGTAGGGGGCGCCTAACAAGTGCATTAGTAAAGGTGGACCCTGAAGGAACGGCCGAAAACGCGTTGGAGCGAGACAAACTCATAGGAAAGACCGACTTTTCAAATCCCATGTGTGAAAATCAATACGCGGAGGCTCCTGGAGTGTCCGTCTAGACGCCCATTAGTTCTGAAGCTGATGAAGCGAGAGGGCGATAGAAACGACAAGGGCGCAAAGGGCGATAAAGGGCGAGATGGGTGAGGAGGCGAAGGGTTGAAATTGGCGCTGAGCCTTTCTCGTCCTGCTCAAGCTCAGAATCATCAACAACATTGCACCTCATGGAGGTGGGGTCACGCGCGAACAACGCGCGATATTCGTCAACCTTTTTTGTCTGTGGTGTGTGTTTTTTGAATATTCGCAGGCGCGCGTATGTAATCGAGGCCCAGAATATTTTGGGAGTATTTTTAAGGGGTTGTATGAGTTGCAGGGTGTAGCGACCCCGCCCCATATAATGCTAGGGTTAAGTCGGGCGTGTCCCCCTGCAGGGGGATGTTGGACGATTATGTGTATGTATATATATACATACACACATATATATATACGTACAATGTATATATATAGAGAGATTGATATATATATTATAAAATAATAAGGCTAATAATAGTGATAATAATAATAATAATCATAACAATAATAAACATGATAATAATAATAATAATAAAATAATTATAATAATTTCTATACATATATACTATACTAAAATTGAATATTTTAAAAAAATAAACACAAAAAAACGCGCTTCGCGCGCGCTCAGGTTCTAGCAGGCCCCAGGCCTTGACGAATTCACTGCTCCACTGAAGTAGTGGACCACAGTCCACGCATGCCAATCTGCATTCCGAAAGGCCTTCAGGAAAAATGGTTGTGTAGGGGGGCGGGTGTCGTATGAATCGGGTTCCCAGAAGGCCTTCTGGGAACATGGGTTTGGGGGCGTCTTGGGGAGCCTGTTGGGGCGTGCCGTCGTCGTCGTCGTAATGTCGGCCTCGCCTATTGGGGCGCGTCGTCGTCGTCGTCGTCGTCGTCGTCGTCGTCGTCGTCGTCGTCGTCGTCGTCGTCGTCGTCGTCGTCGTCGTCGTCGTCGTCGTCGTCGTCGTCGTCGTCGTCGTCGTCGTCGTCGTCGTCGTCGTCGTCGTCGTCGTCGTCGTCGTCGTCGTCGTCGTCGTCGTCGTCGTCGTCGTCGTCGTCGTCGTCTCGTCGTCGTCGTCGTCGTCGTCGTCGTCGGTTCAAGAGGGCACTTGGGGCAACTTTGTGCGAAACGATCTGCGGAGGGCCGCGAGAAGGCGATCAGTCATGTTCCCAATCAACTTCCCAGACAGCTCTCCTGTAGCATGATGGTACTTCGAAGCCTCCGGAGACTCGCGGGCCCATGATGAACCATGTCCCCGGAAGGCTTTCTGGGGACATGGTTTGTTGGGGTGTGTTGGGGGGTCTCTTGGGCGTTCCCTGGGGGCCCCTTGGGGGCCTCCGGGAACTCTCGGGCCCATGATGAACCATGTCCCCGGAAGGTTTTCTGGGGACATGATTTCTTGGGGTGTGTTGGGGGGCCTCTTGGGCGTTCCCTGGGAGCCCCTTGGGGGTCTCTTGGGGCTTCCTGGGGGCCTCTTGGGCGCCTCACGGGGCTTCGTGGGAGCCTCTTGGTGGCCTCCGGGGGCCTACAGGCGGCCTCTAGGGCCAGAGACCTCGAAATATCGGTTGGCGGTCCCCCTCTGGGCCCTCTCTTGGGGAGCTCTTGGGGCACAGTTGGGTTGTCTGGGGAGCCTCCTGGGCCGTCTTGGGGCCCTCTTCGGGGCCTCGTGGCCCGTCTTGGAGCGATCTGAAGGGCCTCCGAGCGAGGCCGTGAGGGAGCGCTGGGAAGCGGGGAAAGCGAGAACGCCTAAATCCTTCAAAAACCATCGGAAAATTAGTGAATCTTGCCTCCCAGGGCCCTCTTGGGGAGCCTCTTGAGTCCGTCCTGGAGCGTGTTGGAGTCCTCGTCGGCCGTCTTGAGGGCAGCTTGGGCGTCTTCGGGGCCTCTTGGGACCGTCTAGGGCCCTCTCGGGACCTCCATTAGCCTGTCGTGGCCTGCTTCGGGGCGGGCCCGGGCCGCCTCGGGACCCCTCTGGGCCTTCTCTTGGCGCGCTCTTGGGGCACGCTTGGGTTGTCTGAGGAGCATCCTGGGCCGTCTTGGGGCCCTCGTCGGGGCCTCGCTCTCCTTGGCTCCGTAGTTCGGGGATGGACGGATTCCGCGCACGCCACTGGGGTCGGCGGATTCGTGTTTTTGGGCCCAAGAGACCCCAGGAGACCCCAAAAGGCTCCAAGAAGGGGCCCAGAAGCCCCAAGTGGCCCCCATGAGACCCGAACAAAACACCAAAAGAGGCTCCGAAGACGCCCCAAGAGGCACCCCGAGAGTGGCCCAATAGGCAAAAATAATATATTTCCTATGGGAAACTGACATTTTTGGCGTTTTTGCCTTTTGGGCGTCTTCTGCGTCCAAGACGGCCCAAGAGGCGCCCAAGCCGGTCGAGGATGCCCCCACGAGGGCCTTAAGACGGCCCCCGAGGGGGCCAAGACAGCCTACGTGGCGCCCAAAACGCCCAACAACGCCCCAAGGAGGCGCCCAAGACAGGGACGAGGAACCGGAAATTCGCGCCTTTTGGCCCAAGAGGCCCCCAGGAGACCCCAAGAGGCTCGAAGCCCCAAGAGGCCCCCATGAGACTTGAAAAAACACCGAAAGAGGTTCCGAAGACGCCCCAAGAGGCACCCCAATAGAGCCCCAAATAAGCAATCATCGTCGATGTCTGATTGGAAAACTGTTATTTTTGGCGTGTTCGCCTTTTGGGCGTCCACTGCGTCCAAGACGGCTCAAGAGGCACCCAAGATGGTTGAGGATGCCCCAAGAGGGCTCCAAGACGACCCACGAGGGGGCCAAGACGGCCCCCGAGACGCCTAAACCGCCCAAGAACGCCCCCCCAGGAGCCCAGGAGGCCTTTGGAGCCTCCACAGCGCCCCAAAAGGGCCCAAGATGCCTCCCAGGAGCCCCCAGAATGCGAAAGGATGGTCCAAGACGCTCCCAAGCAGCCCAAGTCAGCCTTCCGACGGCTCTCGAGGCTCCCAGGTGGCCTCCAAGAAACCCCAAGAGAGGTCCGAGAGGCGTCCTGGGACGGCCCGTAGATTTTCAATTGTTGTTCCTATGTTTTTGGCTTCTCGCGTTTTCGAGCTTCCAATGGTCCAAGAGCGCCGAAGAGACTCCCAAGACCGCCCCAAGACCACCCAAGAGACCCTCAGGACGGTCTCAAGACGAGCCGAAGAGGCGCCCAGGACAGCCCCAGACCACCCCAGAACAGGCCCAAAATGGGCCCAAGAGCGGGAGCGGGAGGCTTCCAGAGACCTCCGAGAAGCCTCCTGAACCCCCCAGAGGCCCCCAACACACCCCCGATCCTTGAGAGGCCCCCCCAAAAAAACCGACGAGGCTCCAAGAACAGCCCAAGAGAGCTGCGAGAGACGTCTCGAGAGAGCCCAAAGAGGGTAAAATCGTTGATGTCCTATGGTTTTTCTAATGTTTTTCGCCTTCTGACGTTTTCCCGCTTCCAACCCTCAATGATCGAGGATTTTCGGAAAGAAAAAGGAAGTCTTAGAATTCTCTATCTTTTTTTTCAAACTTGGACTCCGAATTGGAGATCCCGCACATCCCCAGACATCTGGCCGGTACCGCGCCTCCCGGCTTGACGCCCAAGGACAGCCCAAGACGACCCCAAGGAGCTCCCATAACGTAAAGAACGGCCCAACACGCTCCCGCGCAGCCCGAGACATCCTTCCGACGGCTCTCCAGGCCTCCAGGAGGCCTCCAGAACCCCCAGGGGGTCCGGAAGATCCCGCACCCCTGAGGGGCCCCGGCTAACAAAACCCGCGAGGCACAAACAAAAAACAGCGCCGAACAGCGCCGAGGAACTGGAAACAAATTGAAATCCCACCATTTTTTTTTTTCAAGTTTGGCCCCTGGTCTTCTCTTGCACAACAGACCACAATTCAGACCCCCTCACCTCCCCACAAAAAAACCTAGTAAGCCTTTGAGGGCCCCAAATCGTTGAGCACCTAAAAGGAATCAATGACTTCTGGGTTTCCGCACTTCCCATTCACGATTCCGAGGCTTGCGCAGGGCCTCCAAGGGAATCCCTGGACGCAAGAAGCGACCAACATGATATTACATGAGTTGGCCGATCAAGCCTAGCTAGAACTTGAGCGCGAGCGAAGAGCGCGCGATGGTGCATATACGTAGCACCCCGCAACTGCGGATAAGATTGAGGGGGCGGGCGCGGGCGACGCGGGCGTCGAGCCGGCGGACCGCCGCAGGCGCCGAATTTTTGGTTTGTTCTGTGAACGTAGTTTGGGTCGCCGAAAGGTCGCGGGTGTGAATCAAGCTCACTCCCCAGGAATGTACGAGGGCCCGAGAGGGTTTCCCCAGAAGCCTCGAGGGGCCTGCGGTTTCATTCCTTGCTCGCCGCTGCCACTTTTACTTCTCAGGGCCCTTGGCCTTAGTGCTACGCCAGTTGTTCGAGCCGCGCTCACAGCAAAAGCATCCCCGGCGCTGCGCGCCGATCTAGTGCTACGCTAGTTGTTCGAACCGCGCTCACAGCAAAAGCATCCCCGGCGCTGCGCGCCGATCCATATCACAGTGGTAGCGTGGAGCGAGGCCGTTCCCCTATCCCGGCGCTGCGCGCCGTACATACTGTAAGACGGCGTCTGCGACACGTCTTCCTGAATCGAAGCCCAGCGGCGACGCTGCACGCATCGGGGCGTACGCACGCCTGATCACGGCTGCACGACCAGCGCGATGCCTTGGCAAGATCCACGCCGTCCTTCGGATCCGTGCCTCACATTTCAATGGCGCACGACGGATCGGACCAGAACTGGAATCCAAAAGTCACATCGTCCAGGAATCGAAGCTCCTAGGTTGCCGAGACCTCTCAGGGGCCACTGACCACTCCGGGGAAATTGGCGCGACGCCCCGGGACTTCCGAACCCGCCGGCCTTGAAGGCGGCATGATTCCATGCTTTTCCGCAAGCGCAAAACGCGCTGCAGCAGCAGTAGCATGGCTGATGGGGCAACGTCGGGCCTCCCCTCCGACGAAGTGCCACACAGCATCCACGGCAAGGAAAATCCGCCCACCCCTTTGGGTGACTAACGTGTGAAGTCGCTTCCTCCCAAAATCCCATCGGCGGAGGACGGACACCTCGCCTCGTGCAATGCCCAGCTCAGAACCCTCGCCCGTTTGACAAGTGGACCCGATTGACAGATGTGCCACTCGCAACCGAGAGGGTTCGAGTCTCCCTGGTCTGGCAACAAGGAGGGTTCCAGTTCCCCCGAAACTGGCACCAAGGAGGGTTCCAGTCTGCCCGAGTGTTCATCTGGCAAGCGACACGAAATTGTCCAATGGGTCATCGGCGACAGCATTGACAGGACATCTCTGAGCCCAGAAAGGGGAGATCTCGGGCGAAATTGGCTGAGCCACCTCAGGCGTGGGCTTCCCCGAAACACACAATCACGAGTCCACGGCAGCTACAAACTATGAGTCCACGGCAGCTACACACACAGAACCTCAGTGACCCCTTCGGGGATGGGGTGCTCGCTGCTCCGGGAGAATATTTGCCACCTCGCCCAATCCACCGACCGCTAACCCATGTCACTGCTACACCCCACAATTCCAACCAAAAACAAATAGACAAAAATGGTCCACCACGAAATCCCAGCGAACAACCAAGAGGCTGCATATCTCAAACCTAGGCACAGTGGCGGAAGGCCATTCGATAGAGAAGAAACGAAAGTGCAACAGAGAATCATGAGTCCAGAGGGCGAGGCTCAGGCCTGGATGTCTCACCTGAACCCTTTCTGCCGTACTCCGATAGGCAGCCCGACAACAAACGAATCAAACGTACGGCGCTCACTTGGGACCCCAGGATACGTTTGGCCGCCCTGAAGATCCAAGAACGCCGGTATTCGACCCCCAAACCTCCCGGGAACTTCGAGGTTCGGGAGCGGTTGCGGGCGCTTTGGGACTCGGGTTGGCCTCCTGGACCCTTGCCGTCGTCACCGCCCAAACTGGACGTGCGACCCCCGACAGGCGAGAGCAGTCGCCGAGCCTGGAGGATGGAGGCTCCACCTCCTCCTCCTCCTCCTCCTCCTGCCCCTCCGCCGCGCGATGAAGCTGAGTCTCCCGGATGTCCTATTCCAACTCCTCCCCGGGCTCCTCCTCCTCATCCTTATCCTGCTCCTCCTCCTCCTTCTCCTTCTCCTCTTCAACATCATCCGTGACGAATCCGCCACCGTGCCTTGGCACGGGTTTCTTGGCGCCGCGGACCGTCGTGACGCGACATAACCCTGTCACGAAATCCTCCCCAGATCGGCGTCCAACGTCGGAAAATGACAAAACCACGCGAACCACTGAGAGAGTTTCCGTTGCGCCTCTCGCGGTACATCTAATGAACGCCCCCTCGGCCAGCCAGACGACGGGCATGTCAGCCCTTCGGAGTCTCGACTCTCACTATCGGCCCCTGGACCCCGAGAATAGCCCAACAGGCTCACAAAAATACCACAAGACGGCGCACGTGTGCCGCAGGACAACACACCCATGAAGGCCGCATGACACCCTCAACCGGCCTGAGAAGACCCACCGAGACCCCCTTTTCTGGGTCGGCGGCAGAGGCGGCAGCCTTTAGATAGATCCTCCTCCTCCTCCTCCTCCTCCTCCTCCTCCTCCTCCTCCTCCTCCTCCTCCTCCTCCTCGCCTTCTCTTTCGGACCAAAAGCGTGCAAAAATGTACCTCTAACGCCCACTCTGCGCAGGCACGGAGGCGAATATATATATATAATATATATATATATATATATATATATATATATATGTATATTTGTGTGTATGTATGTATGTATGTATGTACGTATGTATGCAAATACAAACATACATACATACATACATACATACATACATACACACAAACCGACAGGCAAACAAACAAACATACATACATACATACATACATACAAACATACCTACATGTGTGTGCGCGTATATATATACAAACAGACACACAGACACACAGACATACATACATACATGCATACATACATACATACATACAAATATATACAAACAAACATACAACATATAACTATACATGCGTACATGCAAGCATGCATGTATCCACATACATACGTACACATACACATGCATACACACGATGGGTTTTCATACATATTACAAATGTGCATTATAACAATCATATGGCGTAACACGCAATAAGCTGCTATAGTATGCTTAAATTAACTAAGCTAGTATAAATGTATACATATATTAAAATGTGTATATCATATATATACACATACAAATTATGTCAACGTACAAATACTTCTCCAAAGAGAAGACGCAATAGTTGGGGATACGGAAATGTAATGTAGTATGCCAGCATATACGAATTACTATAATATAGTAATGTATGCAATATACCAAACTACGATAACTATGATACAACGCATTACAATACAATACAGCACCATATAACTCAATATGGTAAGACATTTGACTAGAACCACGCGCGCGCTTCGCGCGCGCTTAGGTTCTAGCAGGCGCAGGCGCTTGACAATACCACGGCTGCGCGCATTGACAAAGTCACGGCTGCACGAATGCACGCACCGACAAATGACTTCAGCATGGTTTGAAAAATCAACACGAGCCTGGCCCCAGCAGAGAAGGGTCTCTTGGGCGCCGCCGGGGGTTGGTCCAGGGTTTTGCTGGGTGTTTGCGGCCCATCTCACTGTGGAGTTCACGGTGTACACGATCAGTACTCGATCAAGCGAGGCCATATGTATGGGGGAGCGGGCAAGGAGGGACTGAGGGGAGGGGGGCGAGAGAGAGGAGGGCAGATAAAGAATGGAACCGATGCCCCAGCGTCCGCTTGCGCCAGAAACGAACGCGCCGGATGGCATGACCCACTGGGAGACTTTTCTGACGGAAGGGGAGAGGAGAAGGAGGGCGGTTCCAGGAGAGGCCCTGGGAGGGCGCCAAGAACGCCTTGAACGACTACAGCAGGGCGCGACCTGAAGTCACGTGAGAACCTCCAAGCGCGTCTTGTTTGTGGACCCCGTTGGGGCCTTCCTCCGGGCACCTGGCCTTCTCTTGACGGCTCTGGAGGGCCAGAGCCACCTCAACAGGGCCAGAGCCACCTCAACAGGGTGGTGGAAGCCCACGGCGGCGGGTGGGGCCGCGAGGCACGCAGGGCCTTCGGGGTCCTGGCCAAGCGGGTGGCTGACGCCACGGGGGAAGACGCCGCACTGGTTGCGGACCAACATGCCCAGCGACTTTCCGTCTCCCTGCACAGGGAGAACGCGCGGGCGGTGTTGCGGCGCCTTCAGACCCTGTCTGGAGGGGCGGGGGGGGCAGCGGCCCGCCTGGCCGCGGCCACGGCGGCCTCCACGGCAGACGCCGTGTGAGGTGCCCCCTGCGCTGCCTAGCGCCCCCCGCCCACCCCCCCCGCCCTTGCTGGGCAGCGCGGGCGCCCCCCTCGCCCTTTCACCAACGTCGCGCCGGCGACCCCTCCCACGCGCCGCCCGGCCTTTCCCCGGCGGGGCGGTGGATGGATCCCGCAGAGGGCAATCCCCACCAAGCCGCATCGCGCTGGGTTCGGGCGGCCATCGCGCTGGGTTCGGGCGACCTGGGCGGGGTGCACCCCGCCCAGGTCGCCGCCGTAGGGTCCGCAGCCTCGTCGCGGGCGGCTCTTCTCTCCCGGCCCCTGGCCCGGCCTGTCTGCTTGCGGCCGCTGCTTTCTCTCCTCCTTGTCCTCCTCCCCCTCCTCCCCCTCCCTTCGCTTCTGCTCGTTGCTTCCCTCCCTTTCCTTTCCTCCTGCTCCCTGCCTGCTGTCTCCGCCTGGCCCGTCTTCTGCCTGCCCGCCCGCCCCGCCGGCCCTGGCCTCCCGCCTGGGCGTTCGTCGTCGTCTGCCTGCTTCTCCCCTCCTCGTCCCCTTCCGCCGGGCAGCACAGCCTGCCGGAACCAGCGTGGCGGCATATAGTCGCCCACAAAAAGGCGAACTATAATCTAGTTTGCCATTCTGCTACCGCCATTGGGCCGCGACTCTTCGGAGCCCGCGCAGGGCCACTCCTGCGTGCAGCCGACTCGGGGCGGCCGCCGGGCCAATGGAGCCCGTGGGCAGCCGCTCTGCCGAGCCTCCCGGGCCGGCGCCCTCGGGCCGGCCGGCTGGCGCATGTCGGGCATTGTTGTTCGGCCCCTCTCCTCCTGTGAAGGCGGCTGCTGCACGACTGATCCGCATCCAATCCGACACCGGGTTCCAACAGTGTCCCGAACAGTGCAACACAGGCTCAACATGAAGTCCTGCGGAAAACGCAACATAATCCAACGGGTCATTAGAGCGGAGGTGGTTTAGCGCGTTTCTTCTTCCAACCCTTTTCTTTCCCTTCGGGGAGGGGCTGACTCCTCCCTCTACCCTCTCCCCCTGGACCTGAGGGGGAGGGTCGCGGGTCATTGGGGCGTCCAAGATGGCGCCAAGAGGGCCTGCGAAAGCCCAAGATTACATTCAAGATACCCCGAGATACTCTAAGATCGCTCTCAAGATGGGTTCTCACATGCTCGAAGCCTCCCAAGGGGGCCCCCAAGAGACCTCTTGGGGCCTTTTGGCGGCCTCTTGGGGGCCTATTGGGGCGGAAATCTCCATTGTCGATTCGTGTTGCCCCTCTTTGGCACCTCTTGGGGCCGTCTTGAAGCCTTGGGCCGTCATGGGCGCCTCTTGGACCGTTTGGGCGCCCTCTTGGGCTGTCTTGGGGGCCTCTCGGAGGCCTTTTGGGCCGTCTTGGGGCGATGTTCGAAGCTTCCTCGGCAATCTTGGAAGGTCAGAAGCCCGAAAACGCGGGCAAGCCAAAAACATTGGAAAGCAATGAAAATCTATGATTTTTGCCTCTTGGGGCTCTCTTGGAAAGCCTCTCGGAGCGCCCCTGGGGCTTCTTGGGAGCCCCTTGGGGCTTGATGGGGCTATCTTGAGAGTCTTGGAGCGCTCTTGGGCCGTCATGGCGGCTTCCTGCCGCCCCCAGAAGCCGCGGTGGACGCCTCCGGGGGCGCAAAAGAGCCTCCGGACGCCCAGGGGCAAAGTGGGTTACGGGGGGGGGGGAATTCGGGAGGGTCTCCCGGCCCGGGTCCCTGGCCCCCGGTACCCCGGTATATGATGTATAATACCAAGTGACAGACTTTCACATAATAAACATTAATTGCATAAGACCCAAAAAACTAATACAGCACATAAAAAACTTGCGAAGGTACGATATAATTTCAATACTATAGTGTCATACGACATAGCATATCATAATCCGCCGGCCACCTTGTGGGGCCACCAGGCTGTAGGCGCGGGTTCGCAGTTTCCTGTACCAGTTGTAGCTTGTAGTTTCCAGTGTTACAGTTCTGCTTCTTGCTGGTTACTGTAACTAGTTGACTTCTTGCTGGTTACTGTAACTAGTTGATTGACCGCGCGAGGGGGGGGGAGGCCCAAACAAGACTTTTAGCGTCCCCTGGGCGCGTTGTCTGAATTGCTGGGGGGGCTCGAAATCGACACCCCTCACGCAGATCCGCGGGGTCAGGGTCCAAAAACACAGGGATTTGCCACATTTCTGAAATTCGGTGCCACCCCTCACGCAGATCCGCGGGGTCAGGGTCCAAAAACACATGGGATTTGCCACATTTCTGAAATTCGGTGCCACCCCTCACGCAGATCCGCGGGGTCAGGGTCCAAAAACACATGGGATTTGCCACATTTCTGAAATTCGGTGCCACCCCTCACGCAGATCCGCGGGGTCAGGGTCCAAAAACACATGGGATTTGCCACATTTCTGAAATTCGGTGCCACCCCTCACGCAGATCCGCGGGGTCAGGGTCCAAAAACACATGGGATTTGCCACATTTCTGAAATTCGGTGCCACCCCTCACGCAGATCCGCGGGGTCAGGGTCCAAAAACACATGGGATTTGCCACATTTCTGAAATTCGGTGCCACCCCTCACGCAGATCCGCGGGGTCAGGGTCCAAAAACACATGGGATTTGCCACATTTCTGAAATTCGGTGCCACCCCTCACGCAGATCCGCGGGGTCAGGGTCCAAAAACACATGGGATTTGCCACATTTCTGAAATTCGGTGCCACCCCTCACGCACATCCATCGCAAGGCGTGGTAACCCAAACTGCGAGTACTCCCTCGGCCCTTTAATCCCAAGGTGTGGTAACCAAGCTCGTAAACCATACACGTCTTACCAATCGCCCTGTGTGGTAACCCCTCTTGTGATCAGTTGGTTTTGCCGATTGCGAATCGGCCTCGCATGAAGTTCCGATACTGCTGCACGACAGCGCCAAAGCCTCATGACTTAGCTCTTCCATGGCCCATTCTCCGAGAGAGGGGGCCGGCGGCAGGGGGCGAAGCCCTTACGGATATTATATATATATATATATATATATATATATATATATATATATATATATATATATATATATACATACTAGACTATGACCTGATAAAATGAAATGCGATATTATATGATAGTCTGCAGAATATACTATAGTGGCAGATGGTAGATTTTAATATGAAACACTCTGGACCACATTATAGGATATACCGGCGGACTGGGTCCCCGGCCGCCAGGGCAACTCCCACCCCGCTTTCGGAGGGCCCGAAGGCGCTCTCCAGACGGTCCAAGATGCTCCGACACGGTCCAAGAGCGTGCCAAGCTTCCCAAAATAATTTCTAGACGACCCGAGAGACCCACAAATCCGTGAAGAGGCCTCCAAAAGGACACTGTACAGGACCGCAAGATACAAACATCGCCCCCTTTCTGTGGGGAAACGTATACTTGTACCAACTTGTTTTTTGGTGCGACAAGCGTGCGTCCACGACGGCATGCATCCGAGAACCCCAAGATCGCCGCAGGACGTCCCCAGAGGCCTCCAAGACGGCCAAAGAAGCCCTTAAGATCACCCCAAGACGTCCCACAAGGGGGCCTCGGACCCCCTGAGGCACCCAAGCTGGCCCAAGAGGCTCCCAAAGCGCCGCAGGTTGTCTGGAAGATGGCTGAAGAGCGCACTGATATGGCTTCCAGGAGGGCCCACGAGCGCTCAAAGACAGCCCGAGACTCACAGGAGGCCCAAAATTGTAGGCCGACAGACTTCCGAAGAGACTCTACAACCATGAAGCCTCTGGCCCACTACCCAGGCGCATTCGCATGAACGGCCACAAACCACCAGAGAGCCGGATAGCCCTCAAGGAATCCAGAATTTTAGATCCGGGTTCCAAATGCTTTATTCGCGAACGAAGCGTGTTCATCTCTTGTTCAAGTGCACCGTCAAACAAAGCCGGGGTATTTCGTCGCGTGGCACTGCCCAAGATTCGCGATGCATGTCGGGTAGCGGTTGACGTGGCGCAGTGGCGGGGTGGCCATAACCCGTGGCCGTGGCCTTGGTGGCCATAGCCGAGGCCGTGATGGCCGTCAGTGATTGCCGTCGCTGTCATGGCGGTCGCCGTGACCGTGCTGGTGGCTGTAATAACGGTGGCCGTGGCTGTCGTAACTCTTGGCCCTGATGCAGTCGTGGCCGTAGTGACCGTGGCCGTGATGGCCGCGAGGTGGACGAGTGGTCCAGCGTACCTGCAGCCTTGAGAATTGTACAATCGAGTGCGTCATAATGGACTGCGTTCTCAGAACAAATTGGAAGCCGCCGGTGAAAAGTCAATCAGGACCACCGGCACCCTCAGAACACGCCAAATGACTGCCAGATCATATGGAGGGAGCGCCTTGAAAACTTGCACAATTTCTTTTTTGGCTTTTGTAGGATTACAGTTTCTGGAAATATTTTGATCGAAATCATGCACCTAGAGTCCTGAGGATTGCATCATTGAACGCGCCATGATCGACTGGAGGAAAAACATCATGATTATTAAACGAATTGTCGAATCTCTGAAGATATTCCAAAACCTATTCCCGGGTCATCACATCGTCCGTTCCAGCCGCATCGACCCACTGGCAGCCGGCGGTAAACCGTCAACCACGTTACCGCAGGGACCCTCGTAGAGCTCTAAATGCGCCAAATGAGTGCCAGACAAGAAGTAGTGAGCATCGTCCCAAGTTAGCTTCAAAACTCGCCAAATGTATTTCGGCTCCAGGAAATGATTTGATCGAAATACTGCACCTAGAGCCCTGAGAATTGCACCATGAAACGCGCCATGATCGATTGCACGGCTCAACAATCTGGATTCTCGAAACGAACTTTCAAATCTTTCACAATCTCGAAAAAAACGCCCCCAGGTCATCACATTGCCCGTTCTGGCGGGGTCGACCAACTAGCTCCACCCCGCGCCCAAATTCCTCTTAGCTCATCTCGTCGAAGAGCTCTACGAGGTACTAGCTCCATCCTGCGCGCGATTTCCTCTAACCTTAGATTGTCGAAGAGCTCCACGAGGCATGTTCGAATCTCTGACACTCTTCCGAAAACCGATCCCAGGTCCCGGGAGCCGGCGGCAAACCGTCAACCAGGTTACCGACAGGATTCTCGTAGAGCTCTGAACACACCAAATCAATTCCAGATAACCAGGAAGAGTGTTCTCGAATGTCAGCTAGAAAGCTCGTAAAATATATTTCTAAAAGTTTTTATACGAAGTTGGCTCCTCCAAGTATTTTGATCGAAATACTCCACCTACAGCCCTGGGAATTGCACCATGAAAGACGCCATGATCGACTACAGGGAACGAGAATCTCGATTCTTGACACAAATTTTCAAATCTCTCACAATCTTCGAAAAACCGACCCCAAGTCATCACATTGTCCGTTCTGGCCAGGTCGGCCAACTAGCTCCACCCCGCGCCCGAATTCCTCTTAGCTCATCTCGTCGAACGGAGGCACATTGTCCGGCAGAGCCGGGTGGGTCTACTGGCTCCGTCCCCGGCCGGAACTTGCAGGGCCCAAAACCCGGATAGCGGGCTCACAGGGGCGGAAGAAAGAACCCAGGAAAAGCACTGGGAGCCGGCGGTAAACCGTCAGCCAGGTTACCGCCGGGACCCTCGTAGAGCACTCAATAATCAGCGCCTAGATAACGAGGAGAAAGATTCCTCGATTTCAGCGACACTTGCAAAAGATATTGTTTTGGATGTTTGGATGTTAAAGAAAGTCGGTTCCGCCACGTGTTTCAATAGTAATACTGCAGCTACGGACCTGAGAATTCAACAGGCAGACGCGGCATAACCAACTACAGTTCCGACGAATACCGCTTCTGAACAAGAATGGTCGAATCTATCACGATCTTGGAAAAACCGACACCAGGTTGTCACATGTATTCTCGGGGTTTTACACGAAATCGGTTCGGCCGAGTGTTTTGATAGTAATACTGCAGCTACGGGCCTGAGAATTTCACTGGCAGACGGGACATAATCCACTACAGGTGCGACAAATACTGCTTTTGAAAATGAATGGTCAAACCTCTCACGATCTTCGAAAAACCGACCTTAGGTTGCCACATTGTCCGCCCGGGCCGGGTGGGCTAACTGGGAGCCGGCGGTAACAGGTCAACCAGGTTACCGCCGGGAGCCTCGTAGAGCTCTTTTCTCGCAGGGCGCTGCTCAGAAGACACGAAAGAAGTTTTCTCCAGCGTGAGCTGAAAAACTCGAAAATAAGTTTTCGGTTTTCATCCAAAATCGGTTCCCCCAAGTGTTTCGATAGTAAAACAGCAGCTACAGACCTGAGAATTTCACTGGCAGACGCGGCATAACCCACTACAGGTGCGAAGAATACTGGCTCTCAAAAAGAATTTCAAAATCTCTCAAAATCTTCAAAAAACCGAACCCAGGTCATCACATAGTCTGCCCGGGCCGGGTCGGCCAACTGGGAGCCGGCGGTAACCCGTCAACCAGGTCACCGCCGGGAGCCTCGTTGAGCTATTTTCTTGCGCGACGCTGCTCGGAACACATGGAGGAAGCTTTCTCAAGCGTAAACTGAAAAACTCGGGGGGGGGGGGGGAAGGAAGAAAAGAAAAAAACGTTTTTTCGGTTTTCATCCAAAGCCGGTTCCCCCAAGTGTTTCGATAGTAATACTGCGGCTAGACACCTGTGAATTTCACTGGCAGACGCGGCATAACCAACTACAGGTGCGAAAAATACCAGCTTTCAAAACGAATTTCAAAATCTCTCGCAAGCTTCAAAAAACCGACGCCAGGTGATCACATTGTCCGCCCGGGCCGGGTGGGCCAACTGGGCGCCGGCGGTAAACCGTCAACCTTGATTTTTTTTCCTTTGCGCAGAGCCGCAGGCCTGAGTCCAGGCCCGCTCGAGTCACAGCCTAACGCAGAAGGGGCGCAACAGGCCAAGCGCCTGCAGGACCACCACCACACCTTTGAGTAGGTGCTTTGCAGCAAGAAGTTCAGCCTGAGTCACTGTACACGAAGGCGGGAGACAAAGGGCTTCTGAGGCGACACCGCACCACCAGAAGCCACTCGGAGAGGCGGAGCCATCCCGATGATTCAGATGATTAAGATGAATGGGAAGCGATGGGAGAATGTACAGATCGAGGACCCAACCACCGCCACAACCCTCAGAGGAGCGGCCTCCGTCAAAGAAGCCTCTCACACCGAGCACTCTCGAAGAATTCATTGTAAATAGCCTGTCATCGATTGTCAAGTGGTCCTGGCCCCTCCGAGCCATCCAGGTATGTTCGTCAGCTCTAGCGTTCCCTTCCCGATAAATCCATTTCGCAATATCACATCCCCGTGAGGGGGCCCGAATGTGCATGGGCATCTCCACAGACATAAAATAAAACAAATCCTGAATAGCACAAACCGTCGTCGAGTACACATCCGTAGTAGATCTAAATAGACCATTAATCCAATTACAGATCACAAGAGAGTCCCCCGAGATCTCTAGAGGTAAACCGTTGGACCCAAAGTCCCACCAAGACCGTCGTTGTTCATTCAGTCCGATTCGTTTTGTAACCTTTTCCTTTTCCGCCTTCTCCTTCCTACGCCTCTCCCCCACCGTAAGGTCCTCCGCCTCCAGCCTGTAGGGCCCCTTGGGACCTCTGAGGACACAGTATTGGAGCACGTGCGGCAAATCCCACATACCCAGCAGTGTACGGACGAAATGTCTCCAGCCGTCCTCATCCCAAGTCAGCGTACCAGTAGGCTCCCCCCACCGTCTAGAACGGAAGCAACCATGGATGGAAGCTCGCAGGACGACCGCCCTCGCGGCGCCTGGTGAGCACTCGGGCTGCCTTCGAGTCGAGAGTGCGAATGAAAGCATCCCTCTCCTCGGTCCAAGGCGACACAGCATGCAGCATGCACAAGCGAGAGAGGGAGTGAGGATGGTACGTTTCGGGCCAAAGATCACACCGTACCCGTCGCCGTTTGCATGCAGCGTTTCCGTAGGAGATGTCCAAGGGAACGCAAGGTCGCTGTGGAGGCTGCTGCGAGGCCACAGTGGGGTCGGCACGTCGTCGTTTTTGGGCTCTTTCCCGCATCTCACGCATCATCTGGCGTCGGTTGATCGTCACAGGGGTCGCCTGGGACCCATAGTTGGATACCTGGGAATCCGCTGTAACTGATATTGGAGGCGGCACAAGCTGTGATCCTTGAAACAGCACAGGGTCGGGCAACGGCAACGACAGCGACATCCGTTGGGCAGTGGCACAAACATCTTTGGCCCAGCACCACTGTCGATACAGCAATAGTTGTGGCAAGCTCGGCAGACCAGCCGAGTGCAGGGCCCGTCTCGCATGAAGGCACACACGCTGCATGAAAGCAGTCGAATCCTCGCCCGCCCCCTTTCTCCTCCACATCATCTTAGCTAAGAGCTGACCCTCACATTTGTGCAGTGCAGTTAGAGTACTCTGATCTGACGTCATACCTTCTGCTCCAAAAAGGATCTTGGCACGCACTTTGCCGTCGTAGCGCCTGAGTCGGCGAATGAGCGGGATGTCCGGACAACAGTAATACCGCTTCTCATGCCAAAAGGCCCGCTCCCCGCAGCTGATGCGATGGAGGACATCAACATGTGCATGCATCAAACAATCAATCATGACACCAAGGATCGACATACGCTGCACCCTCGGCGACTGGATAGTGACCCTCGGCAACCTTGGTTACCGCCGGGAACTCGTAGAGCTTTCTCCCGTGCAATGCGGGCGCGGCAATCTCGCATTGCGCGCGCGAGGGCGCGGTCTCATGGAGGAGGACGAGGAGGAAAAGAAGGAGTGAGGAGAATGCATCTCTGGAAAAATAATAGAATACGAATAATTTTCTGGGTCCAACTCTGAAAGCGCGACGAGTTCGGGCATCTGGATACTCGAAACTAGCGCGTCGGGTAAATGCCTTCCGATTCTGCGCCAAACAGCTCTGTAGTTCCTCTGCAGCTCGGGTTACCTCAAGAAAGCTACCATCATGTTTCTAACATTTAGCAGAGTACGGATAGATTTTCTGACCCAGCTAGCAAGCCGAATTCATGCGACTAGATACTTTAGACTAGCGTTTCATATGATTTTCTTCCGACTTATGTGACCAATGGCTATGCAGCTCATCTCCAGCTCGAGTTAAGTCCAGAAAACGATCACCATCTCTCAAGAATTAGCAGAGTTGTTCGAACCCAGCTCTGATAGCAGACCGAGTTCAGGCGTCTAGATGCTTTAGACTAGCGCGCCTGATGCTTTTATTATGATTGCTGTACCGAACAGATCTGTAGCTCGTCTGCAGCTCCAATTTAATTCAGAAAACCATCACCATATCTAAAAAATGAGCAGAATACGCATAGTTTTTCGGATCCACCTCGGATAGCAGACCGAGTTCAGGCGTCTACATACTTGAAACTAGCGCGCCTGATGATTTGCTTCCGACTGCTGTGCCGAAAAGCTCTGTAGCTCATCTGCAGCTCAATAGTGCAATTCTCAGGGCTGTAGGTGCAATTTTTTCGCACCAGGAGGAACCAACTTTGGATGTAAACCTGAAAAACGTCTTTTCTCGAGTTTTTCAGCACACGCTGAAGAAAGCTTCCTCCATGTGTTCCGAGCAGCGTCGCGCAAGAAAAGAGCTCTACGAGGCTATGGCGGTAACCTGGTTGACGGTTCACCGCCGGCTCCCAGTTCCGGCGCGGGGTGGATCTAGTTGGCCCACCCGGCCCGGGCGGACAATGTGATGACCTGGCGTCGGTATTTTCAAGATTGCAAGAGGTTTGAGAATTCGTCTTGGAAACCACTATTTTTGCAACGTGGAGTGGGTTCTGCCGCGCTTGCCCGTCAAATCACCAAGGCCGTAGTTGCAGTATTACTGTGACAAAAAACTGAGGGAAGCGTCGGCGGTCAGAGAGTAGCTTCCAAAATGAGAATGGTCTCGTGCATATGACGAAAGATGGAGGCAAGCTACACACTCCAGTATTCTCTGCACGTGTAGTAGGTCATTGCGCGTCGACCTGTTCAACTCTGAGGTCTTGAGCTGATATAACCGTAAAAGCACGTACGGAATACCCTCGCACTATGGTGAAATACTGTTTTGATGTAGGTTCGAATTTATATGTACTTGAGATGTGTTCTCGGCATCTGAATATATCTTCGTGACTGCCAAAAGGCATGTGGGCGGGATCGGCGTTCGAATCATCTTCACAGGTGCTGCCGGTTTTCTTAACTTAACTCGAGCTATAGCAGAGCTACAGAGCTGGTAGTCACACCTAATCGATCTAGGATCGTCAGGCGCGTAAGTCTCAAGCACCTAGATGTCCAAACGCGGTCTGTTGCCAGAGCTAGGTTCGCGAAACTATTACAATACTATTTTTGGTGAGATAATGATGAATTTCTTAGCTTAAATCGAGCTGCAGATCAGCTACAGAGCTCTTCGGCAGCAATCGGAAGGAAATCATCAGGCGCGCTAGTGACTCATAGAGCTTCCCTAAGAGCGTTAGCGGCGAAGCTAGAAGAATAGTTCCGGCGCGCTGGGGGGCGAGTTGGCAAAAAAATATCGACGGAAGTTTTGTCTTTTTTTGACATATTCAAATTGGATTTCTCGGATTTGAACATTCGTTAGACCTCTAGTATTGTTTCTCCTCATCTTCGATCTTATTCCCGCTCGCCATCTTAATCTCAGGTCAATCGGGTACCTATTACTGCCAAAAAGCACTGGGGCGGGAACGGCTGTTTCGAGTCATCTTGACAGGTGCTGTCGGTTTTCTGCACTTAACTCGAGCTGTAGGATAGCTTAAGAGCTGGGAGGCACACCGAATCGACTTAGAATCGTCAGGGGCGTTCGTCTGAAGTATCCAGATGTCTGAATTCGGTATCCTACTCGAGCTAGGTCCGCGAAGCTATTCGTACTCTATTTTTTGTTTGGAGATGATATGATGAGATTCTTGACTTAACTCGAGCTGCAGATGAGCTACAGAGCTCTTTGGCACAGCAATCAGAACGAAATCGTCAGGCGCGATAGTTGAAAGTATCTAGACGCCTGAACTCGGTCTGCTATCAGCGCTGAAGCCGAAAAACTATTCGTACTCTTCTGATGTTTCTGAGATGGTGACGATTTTCTTGACTCAACTCGAGCTGCAGATGAGCTACAGAGGTCTTCGGCACAGCAATCGGGAGGAAATAATCAGGTGCGCTAGTTCAAAGTATCTAGACGCCTGACATCAGTCTGCTATCAGCGCTGGGGCTGAACGACTATTCGTACTCTGCTATTTGTTTGGAAGATGGTGATGGTTTTCTTGACTTAACTCGAGCTGCAGATGAGCTACAGAGCTGTTCGGCACAACAATCGGAAGAAAATCATGAGGCGCGCTGGTTGAAAGTATCTAGACGCCTGACCTCGGTCTGCTATCAGCGCTGGGGCTGAAAAACTATTCGTACTCTGCTATTTAGTTCGAGATGGTGATGGCTTTCTTAACTTAACTCGAGCTGCAAATGAGGTACAGAGCCATTCGGCACAGCAATCGGAAAGAAATAACCAGATGCGCTAATTTAAACAATCTAGATGCCTGAACTCGGTCTGCTATCAGAGCTGGGGCCGGCAAACTATTTGTAATCTACTTCTGTTACTGTGCTATTTTATTTCATGGTTTTCTTGATTTAACTCGAGCTGCTGTTGCCGAAAATACAAATCTGGATTCCCAAAACGAATTCCCGCCCGGGCCAGATCGGCCAACTGGCTGCATCCTCGCCAGAATTCCTCTAGCTCATGGTATCTCTGATAAATATTGAAAAAACCTACGCCAGATCACCACATTGTCCGCCCGGGCCGGGTGGGCCAACTGGCAGCCGGCGGTAAACCGTCAACCAGGTTACCGCTGGGACCCTCGTGGAGTTCTTTTTTCTGAACACTCAGCGCGACAACTCGCAACATGATTTTTATGGATGTATACAAAATCGGTTTCTCCACGTTTTCACAATAATATCGCGGCTACAGACCTGATGATTCGACAGGCAGACGCGGCATTAGGGCTTCTGGCACTCGCAGAAGTACTCAGACTCGAATCAGAGTGCTGCTGCGATCATTTTCTTAAAACTCAAAAAAAAATGTTTTGCAACATATAATGAAACTTCCGCAAGAGAGCTCATCTTCTCTCAAAACCAAAAGCTGATATGCGAATCCAAGTGTGAAAATCTGTTTTCCCAATACAAATTGTCAAAATTCTGACAATCTCTTTAAAATCAACCCTAGGTTGTCACATTGTCCGACAGGGCCAATTAGCTGCATTCCACACCAGAATTTCTCTAGCTGATCGATCCCAAAGAGCTCTACGAGATACCAGCTGTACCCCGCCGGAATTCCTCTAGCTTCTCGGTGCCGAGGAGCTTTACGAGGTATTCCTCTAGCTCATACGTGCCGAAAAGCTCTACGAGCTGTTACCTGCACCCCGCGCCGGAATTCCTCTAGAAGAACTCTGCGAGGTACCAGCTGCACCCTGCGCCGGAATTCCTCTAGCTCGATGCCAAAGAGCACCACGAGGCATGTGTTGGGCTATCGATAGCTCCCGGGAGATGTTTGCGAGGCCGGCCACAACGATGCCCAGGAGGCCGTTACGCTCCCTGGCGGGGCCCTCTGGAAGCTCTACCAGGGAGCCTCCGCGAGACTCACGAGACCTCTGGAGAGCTTTCTACGGGAACGCATTGGAACAGCAGCCCCGGGACACGCTGCAGGTTCGGGCAAGCCGCTGCGGCGATGCTGGACCGGCGAGGGTTGGCTGCTGGCAGGCACGACGACCTCCGGCTTCTAATCGAAAGCCCTCTAGCTCTCAGAGAGCTATCCGGGAATTTCTCTAGCTCGTCGATAACGATGTGCTCTACGATGTATAACTCTAGCTTCGCGGTTTTGCTCTGAGGGAGGCTGCATGAGTGAACTTGGGATAGCAGTTTCCCGCGCGCTATCACACTGGGAACCGGCGGTAAACCGTCAACCTTGGTTACTGCCGGGAACTCGTAGAGCTTCCTCGCGCAATGCGGGCGCGGCAATCTCGCATTGCGCGCGCGAGGGCGCGGTCCCATGAAGGAGGACGCAGAGAGGAAGAAGGAGTGAGGGAAAAGCATATCTGGAAAAAATAAACATACCAGACCCAGTTCAGGCGTCTGGACACTGTAAACTAGCGCGCCTGTTGAGTTCCTTCCGATGGCTGCGCCGAAAAGCAGAAAGAAAACCATTCTCTTTAAAAAACAGAGTACGAATAGTTGTTCGGTCCCAGCGCTGATAGCAGACCGAGTTCAGGCGTCTAGATACTTTAAACGAGCGCGCCTGATTATTTCCGTTCGATTGCTGTGCCAAACAGCTCTGTAGCACATTTACAGCTCAAGTTAAATCATGAAAAACCAATACCATCTCCATAGAATTAGCAGAGTACGAATAGTTGTCTGGCCCTGGCGCTGAGAGCAGACCGAGATCAGGCGTCTATATACTTTTAGCCAGCGCCCCTGATAATTCCCTTTCGATTGCTGTGCTGAACAGCTCTGTAACTCATCTGCAGCGCGAGTTAAGTCAACCAAACCATCATCATCTCCAAGCAATTAGCAGAGTACGAATAGTTTTTCAGCCCGAGCGCTGATAGCAGACTGAGTCCACGCGTCTAGATACTGGGCGCCGGCGGTAAACCGTCAACCTTTCTTACCGCCGGGGGACTCGTAGAGCTTCCTCACTATATATAATGTAGAAAAAATGCAGAGAACGAATAGTTTTTCAGCCCAAGCGATTTCAGACCTCTCGATGCAACAGCCGAATGCCCCCTGATGCTTCTGGATTGTCTTCTGTACGAGCTCTGTAGTTCTGCTACAGCCCGAGTTACGTGCGCTAATCAACAGCACCTCTGAAGATAACTCAACAAAACGAATAGTTTCCTAAACCCAGCTCGAGTATCAGACCGAGTTCAGGCCTCTGAATGCGACAGGCGGACGCGTCTGATGTCTCCGAATCGATTCCTGTGATTACCAGCCCTGCAGCTCCCCTACAGCCCGAGTTAAATGCAGAAAACCGATAGCATCTTTCAGGATGACTCGAACAATACGAACAGGTTCGCGGACCGAGTTCAGGCAGCAGGCCGAGTTCCGAGCTCTGGCTTCCACAGCCGGACGCGTCTGATGTCTTCAAATCGGTTGCTGTCCCCAGCAGCACTGTAGCCCCCTACAGCCCGAGTTAAGTTTAGAAAGCGATAGTACCTCTTCAGATGATTCGAACAATACGAATAGTTTCGCGATTCTAGCTCGGGCAGCAGGGCGAGTTCAGAGCTCTCGATTCAACAGACAAACGCGCCTGATGATTACCAATCGATTTCTGTGACATGAGCTCTGTAGCTGCTCTACAGCTCGAGTTAAGCACAAAATACTGAGACCGTCTGTCAAGAAGACTCGGATAATACGAATCGGTTTTTGAACCTAGCTCGGCTAGCAGACCGACTTCAGGCCTCTGGATTGAAAAAGCGAACGCGTCTGATCATTCTACATCGATTAGCTGTGCTCACTGGCCCTGTAGCTGTCCTGAAGCTCGAGTTATGTTCAGAAAACCGACAGCGCGTATCAAGATGACTCGAAACGCCCGATCCCGCCTGCCTGCTTTTTGGCCGTAAAAGATACCCGATCGAGCTAAGATCGAGATGGCGAGCGGGAATAAGATCGAATATCATGGGAAAAATACTAGAGCTCTAACGAATGTTCAAATTTTGAGAACAAAATTTTCAACCGACCAAAAGTCACCAAAAGGTCCGTCGAGATTTGTCTTGCCAACTAGCTCTCCAGCGCCCCGGAACTGGGCGCTGGCGGTAAACCGTCAACCTTTCTTACCGCCGGGGGACTCGTAGAGCTTCCTGACAACATATAATGTCGGAAAAAATTACACAGAAAAAATAGCTTTTCAGCCCAAGCAATTTCAAACCTCTAGGATGCAACAGCCGAACGCCCCCGATGCCCCTGGATTGCCTTCTGTACGAGCTCTGTAGCTCTCCTACAGCCCGAGTTACGTGCGTAAATCGACAGCACCTCTGAAGATGACTCGAACAATACGAATAGCTTGGCAAACCTAGCTCGAGTATCAGACCGAGTTCAGATCCTGCATGCGACAGGCAGACGCGTCCGATGTCTCTGGATCGATTCCTGTGATTACCAGCCCTGCAGCCCCCCCTACAGCCCGAGTTAAGTGCAGGAAACCGACAGCACCTCTCAGGATGACTCGAACAATACGAATAGTTTCGCGGACCTAGTTCGGGCAGCAGACAGAGTTCGGAGCTCTGGATTCGATAGGCGGACGCGCC
>CAUYUJ010021175.1:122447-143515 GCA_963575745.1 Prorocentrum cordatum
AAGAGCACACAGACACGCAGGCACAAAGCCACACAGACACACAGACACACAGACAAACAGATACACAGACACACTGACACACTGACACACAGACACACAGACGCAAAAAAAACACTGACACACATACACTCAGACACACAGACACACAGACACACAGACACACGGACACCCAGACACCCAGACACACAAGCACTCAGGCACACAGACACACAGACACACAGACACACAGACACACAGACACACAGCCACACAGCCACACAGGCACACGGACACACAGAAAGAAGAAACACAGGCACACAGGCACACAGACACACAGACACACAGACACACGGACACACAGACACACAGACACACAGCAGACACATAGACATACAGACACACAGACACACGGACACACGGACACACTGACACCAACACACAGACACACAGACACACCAACACCAACACACAAAGACTGACAGACACACAGACACACAGACACACGGACACACGGACACGCAGACACACAGTCACACAGACACCCGGACACACACAGGGACACACAGACACACTGACACACAGACACACAGACACACAGACACACAGTCACATACACACACACAAACTAACACACTGACACACTGACACACAGAAACACAGACACACAGACACACTCACACACGGACACACAGACACACAGGCAACCAGACACACAGATACACAGACACACAGACACACGGACACACAGACACACAAGCACAGGGACACACAGACACACAGACACGCAGACGCACAGACACAGCACACAGCACAGACAGGCACAGACACACGGACACTCAGACACACAGACACACAGACATACAGACACACAGACACAAGGAAAGACAGAAATACAGAAAACCAAGCTCACAGACTCACAGACACACAGACAAACGGACACACAAACACACAAACACACAGACACACAGACACACACACAGACGCATAGACACACAACACGCAGACAAACAAACACACAGACATACAGACACACAATCACACAAACACACAGACACACAGACACTCAGGCACACTGACACACACAGCACCAGACACACAGACACACAGACACTCAGACACACAGACACACAGGCACACAGACACACAGACACACAGACATACGCAGACACGCAGAAACACAAACACACAGACACGCAGACACAAGAGCACACAGACACGCAGGCACAAAGCCACACAGACACACAGGCACACAGACAAACAGATACACAGACACACTGACACACTGACACACAGAAACACAGACGCAAAAAAACACTGACACCCAGACACACAGACACACAGACACACAGACACACAGACACACGGACACCCAGACACCCAGACACACTGCACTCAGACACACAGACACACAGACACACAGACACACAGACACACAGACACACAACCACACGGCCACACAGACACACGGACACACAGAGAGACAGAAACACAGGCACACAGGACACACAGACACACAGACACACAGACACACAGACACACAGACACACAGACACACAGACAGACAGACAGACAGACAAACACACAGACAGACAGACAGACCGACGGGGCTAACAGCGCCACGCGCGCACACACAGACACTGACACACACACACACACACACACACACACACGCGCACGCACACACGCAAATACACGCGCACAGACAGACAGACAAGCACACACACAGACGCCCAGAAAGACAAACACACAAACAGATCCACAGACAGACAGACACACAGACATACTGACATACAGACACGCAGACACACAGACACAAAGACACGCAGACACAAGGATACACAGACACACAGAAAACCAATCACAAGGACACACAGACACCCAGACACGCAGCAACTCAGACACACTGACACACGGACACACAAACGCACAAACATACAGACATACAGACACGGACACACGGACACACGGACACAAAAGACACACGGACATACAGACACACAGACACACTGACACACAGACACACAGACACACAGACACACAGACACACAGACACACAGACACACAGACACACAGACACACGGACACACAGACAAACAGACACACAGCCATACAGACACATAGACACACAGACACACATACACACGGACACACGGACACACTGACACCAACACACAGACACACAAACACACCAACACCAACACACACGGACTGACACACAAAAAAACACTAACACACAGACACTCAGACACACAGACACACAGACACACAGACACACAGACACACGGACACCCAGACACCCAGACACACAAACACTCAGGCACACAGACACACAGACACACAGACACACAGACACACAGACACACAGCCGCACAGCCACACAGACACGCAGACACACAGAGAGACAGAAACACAGGCACACAGGCACACACACACAGACACACAGACACACAGACACACAGACACACAGACACACAGACACACAGACACACAGACACACAGACACACAGACAGACAGACAGACAGACAGACAAACACACAGACAGACAGACCGACGGAGCTAACAGCGCCACGCGCGCACACACAGACACTGACACACACACACACACACACACGCGCACACACACACGCAAATACACGCGCACAGACAGACAGACAAGCACACACACAGACGCACAGAAAGACAAACACACAGACAGATCCACAGACAGACAGACACACGGACATACTGACATACACACACGCAGACACACAGACACAAAGACACGCAGACACAAGGATACACAGACACACAGAAAACCAGTCACAAGGACACACAGACACCCAGACACGCAGACACTCAGACACACAGACACACGACACACAACGCACAAGACATACAGACACACAGACACGGACACACGGACACACGGACACAAAAGGCACACGGACATACAGACACACAGACACACTGACACACAGACACACAGACACACAGACACACAGACACACAGACACACAGACACACGGACACACAGACAAACAGACACACAGACATACAGACACATAGACACACAGACACACAGACACACGGACACACGGACACACTGACACCAACACACAGACACACAGACACACCATGCAACACACAAAGACTGACAGAACACAGACACACAGACACACGGACAGAGCACACACACACGGACGGACACAGACACACTGACACACAGGGACACACAGGACACACAGACACACAGACACACAGACACACAGTCACATACACACACAGACACACTGACACACTGACACAACAGAAACACAGACACACGACACACTCACAGACACACAGGACACACAGCCACACAGGACAGACAACACACAGGCAACCAGACGCACAGATACACAGACACACAGACACACGGACACAAAGGAAGACAGAAAAAACAGACACACAAGCACAGGGACACACAGACACACAGACACGCAGACCCACAGACACAGAGACCCACAGACACACAGACACACAGACACACAGACACACGGACACTCAGACACACAGACACACAGACACACAGACACACAGACACACAGACACGAGGAAAGACAGAAAGACAGAAAACCAGGCTCACAGACTCACAGACACACGGACAAACGGACACACAAACACACACACAACACACACACACAGGCACACACACACACACAGACGCATAGACACACAAACGCGCAGACAAACAAACACACAGACATACAGACACACAAATACACAAACACACAGACACACAGACACTCAGGCACACTGACACACACGGCACCAGACACACAGACACACAGACACTCAGACACACAGCCACACAGGCACACAGACACACAGACACACGCAGACACGCAGAAACACCTACACACAGACACGCAGACACAAGAGCACACAGACACGCAGGCACACAGCCACACAGACACACAGACACACAGACAAACAGATACACAGACACACTGACACACTGACACACAGACACACAGACGCAAAAAAAAACACTGACACACAGACACTCAGGCACACAGACACACAGACACACAGACACACAGACACACGGACACCCAGACACCCAGACACACAAACACTCACGACACACAGACACACAGACACACAGACACACAGACACACAGAGAGACAGAAACACAGGCACACAGGCACACACACACACAGACACACAGACATACAGACACACAGACACACAGACACACAGACACACAGACACACAGACAGACAGACAGACAGACAGACAAACACACAGACAGACAGACTGACGGGGCTAGCAGCGCCACGCGCGCACACACAGACACTGACACACACGCACACACACGCGCACACACACACACGCAAATACACACGCACAGACAGACAGACAAGCACACACACAGACGCACAGAAAGACAAACACCCAGACAGATCCACAGACAGACAGACGGACACACAGACATACTGACATACAGACACGCAGACACACAGACACAAAGACACGCAGACACAAGGACACACAGACACACCGAAAACCAGTCACAAGGACACACAGACAGACAGACACGCAGACACTCAGACACACTGACACGCGGACACACAAACGCACAGGCATACAGACACCGAGACACGGACACACGGACACAAAAGACACACGGACATACAGACACACAGACACACTGACAATCAGACACACAGACACACAGACACACAGACACACAGACACACAGACACACAGACACACAGACACACAGACACACGGACACACAGACAAACAGACACACAGACATACAGACACACAGACACACAGACACACGGACACAAAGAAAGACAGAAAAAACAGACACACAAGCACAGGGACACACAGACACACAGACACGCAGACACAGAGACACAGAGACCCACAGACACACAGACACACAGACACACAGACACAAGGAAAGACAGAAAGACAGAAAACCACGAGACACAGAGACCCACAGACACACAGACACACAGACACACAGACACAAGGAAAGACGAAAGACAGAAAACACGCTCACAGACACACAGACACACAGACACACATACACACAGACAACCAAGACAAACGGAGCCACAGACAACACAAACACACAAGACCAAAAGACAAAGCAACAATACAGACACTCACACACACTACATACACACACACATTCGCCACAGACACACAAACACAGCCGACAAACAAAACACAAAGACATAGCAGACCCTCAAATACACAAACACACAGACACCAAAGCTCTGACACTACACAGCAGCATACACACCAACAGGATACAGACTAAACAGACACTCAGACACACAGACACACAGGCACACAGACACACAGACACGCAGACAAACGCAGACACGCAGAAACACCAACACACAGACACGCAGACACAAGGGCACACAGACACGCAGGCACAAAGCCACACAGACACACGGACACACAGACAAACAGATACACAGACACACTGACACACAGACACACAGACGCAAATAAAAAAAACACTGACACACAGACACTACGACACACAGACACAGAGACACACAGACACACGGACACCCAGACACCCAGACACACAGACCCGCAGACACGCAGACACACAGACACACAGACACACAGACACACAGCCACACAGCCACACAGACACACAGACACACAGAGAGACAGAAACACAGGCACACAGGCACACAGACACACAGACACACAGACACACAGACACACAGACACACAAACGCACAGACAAACAGACAGACAGACAGACAAACACACAGACAGACAGACCGACGGGGCTGCCAGCGCCACGCGCGCACACACAGACACTGACACACACACACGCGCACACACGCGCAAATACGCGCGCACAGACAGACAGACAAGCACACACACACAGACGCACAGAAAGACAAACACACAGACAGATCCACAGACAGACAGACACACAGACATACTGACATACAGACACGCAGACACACAGACACAAAGACACGCAGACACACAGAGAGACAGAAACACAGAAAACCAGTCACAAGGACACACAGATACCCAGACACGCAGACACTCAGACACACAGACACACGGACACACAAACGCACAAACATACAGACACACAGACACGGACACACGGACACACGGACACAAAAGACACACGGACATACAGACACACAGACACACTGACACACAGACACACAGACACGCAGACACACAGACACACAGACACACAGACACACAGACACACAGACACACGGACACACAGACAAACAGACGCACAGACATACAGACACATAATAGACACACAGACACACAGACACACGGACACACGGACACACTGACACCAACACACAAACACACAGACACACGGGCACCAACACACGCAGACCGACAGGCACACAGACACACAGACACACGGACACACGGACACGCAGACACACAGTCACACAGACACACGGACACACGCAGGGACACACAGACACACAAACACACAGACACACAGACAACCAGACACACAGATACACAGACACACAGACACACAGACCCACGCACACACCGACACACAGACACACGGAAACACAGACACACAGACACTCTGACGCACGGACACACCGACACACAGGCAACCACACACACAGATACACAGACACACAGACACACGGACACAAAGAAAGACAGAAAGACAGACACAGAGGCACAGGGACACACAGACACACAGACACACAGACACACAGACACATAGACACAGAGACCGACAGACACACAGACACACAGACACACAGACACACGGACAATCAGACACAGTGACACACAGACACACAGACACACAGAAAGACAGAGAGACAGAAACACAGACACAAAGACACACATACACACAGACACACAGACAAACGGACACACAGACACACAGACACACAGACACACAGACACACAGACACACAGGCACACAAACACGCAGACAAACAAACACACAGAAAAGACTGACAGACACAGACACACAGACACACGGACACGCGGACACGCAGACACACAGGCACACAGACACACGGACACACACAGGGACACACAGACACACTGACACACAGACACACAGACACACAGACACACAGACACACAGACACACAGACACACAGTCACTAACACAGACAGACACACTAACACACTGACACACTGACACACAGAAACACAGACACACAGACACACTCAAACACGGACACACAGACACACAGGCAACCGGACACACATATACACAGACACACAGACACACGGACACAAAGAAATACAGAAAAAACAGACACACACAAGCACAGGGACACACAGACACACAGACACGCAGACACACAGACACAGAGACCCACAGACACACAGACACACAGACACACAGACACACGGACACTCAGACACACAGACACACAGACATTCCGACAGCACAGACACCAGGAACTACAAAAAGCCGGAAAACCTAAGCGTCACAGACACACAGACACCCATACACACATACACACCGACACACAGAACACACACACATACGCAAAGACACACAACCAAGCAGGACAAACAAGAACACAGACATACAACACACAAATACACAAACACACCAGACCCCCAGACACTCAGGCACCCTGAACCCCACAGCACCAGACACCAACACGACCAACACAGACACACAACACACTGATACACAAGCAACACAACACCCAGACACACATACACACAAGCACGCGCAGACTAAACGCAGAACAGACCAAAACACATCCAGACAACGCAAACGACGAAAGCACACAGACACTCAGTCACAAAGACACACAGACACACAGACACACAGACAAACAGATACACAGACACACTGACACACTGACACACAAACACACAGACGCAAAACAAAAACACTGACACACAACACATCAGACACCAGATTCACAGACACACAGACACACGGCACCCAGACACTCCATACACACAGACACGTATACACACCTACCCACAACACACAGACACGCAAACACACAGACACACATCCACACAGTCACACAGACACACAGACATACAGGCACATAGACACACAGACACACAGACACACCGACACACGGACACACTGACACCAACACACAGACACACAGACACACGGACACACGGACACACGGACACACTGACACCAACACACAGACACACAGACAGACAAGCACACACACACTGACGCACAGAAAGGCAGACACACAGACAGATCCACAGACAGACAGACACACAGACATACTGACATACTGACACGCAGACACACAGACACAAAGGCACGCAGAAACAAGGATACGCAGACACACAGAAAACCAGTCACAAGGACACACGGACACCCAGACACGCAGACACTCAGACACACAGACACACGGACACACAAACACACAGACATACAGACACACAGACACGGACACACGGACACAAAAGACACACGGACATACAGACACACAGGCACACTGACACACAGACACCCAGACACACAGACACACAGACACACAGACACACAGACACACAGACACACGGACACACAGAAAACAGACACACAGACACACAGACACATAGACACACAGACACACAGACACACGGACACACGGACACACTGACACCAACACACAGACACACAGACACACCAACACCAACACACAAAGACTGACAGACACACAAACACACAGACACACGGACACACGGACACGCAGACACACAGTCACACAGACACACGGACACACACAGGGACACACAGACACACTGACACACAGACACATAAAAACACAGACACCCAGACACACAGACACACAGTCACATACACACACAGAAACACTAACACACTGACAGACTGACACACAGAAACACAAACACACAGACACACTCACACACGGACACACAGACACACAGACACCGGACACACAGATACACAGACACACAGACACACGGACACAAAGAAAGACATAAAAAACAGACACACAAGCACAGGGACACACAGACACACAGACACGCAGACACACAGACACAGAGACCCACAGACACACAGACACACAGACACACAGACGCACGGACAATCAGACACACAGACACACAGACATATAGACACACAGACACAAGGAAAGAATGAAAGACAGAAATCCAGGCTCACACACACAGACACACGGACACACATACACACAGACACACAGACAAACGGACACACAGACACACAAACACACAGACACACAGACACACACACACACAGACGCATAGACACACAAACACGCCGACAAACAAACACACAGACATACAGACACACAAATACACAAACACACAGACACACCGACACTCAGGCACACTGACACACACAGCACCAGACACACAGACACACAGACACTCAGACACACAGACACACAGACACACAGACACACAGACACACAGGCACACGGACCCACAACACAAGACATACGACACACTGACAGGACACAGGACACACGGACACCGGAAAACAAAAGGGACACACAGACACACTGACACACAGACACACAGACACACAGACACACAGACACACAGACACACAGACACACAGACACACGGACACACAGACAAACAGACACACAGACATACAGACACATAGACACACAGACACACAGACACACGGACACACGGACACACTGACACCAACACACAGACACACAGACACACCAACACCAACACACAAAGACTGACAGACACACAGACGCACAGACACACGGACACACGGACACGCAGACGCACAGACACACAGACACCGGACACACAGATACACAGACACACAGACACTCAGACACACAGACACACAGTCGCATACACACACACACAGACACACTAACACACTGACACGCTGACACACAGAAACACAAACACACAGACACACTCACACACGGACACACAGACGCACAGACACACAGACACCGGACACACAGATACACAGACACACAGACACACGGACACAAAGAAAGACAAAAAAAAAAAAACACACAAGCACAAGGACACACAGACACACAGACACGCAGACACACAGACACAGAGACCCACAGACACACAGACACACAGACACGCAGACACACGGACACTCAGACACACAGACACACACATACAGACACACAGACACAAGGAAAGACAGAAAGACAAAAAACCAAGCTCACTGACGCACAGACACACGGACACACATACACACAGACACACAGAAAAAAGGACACACAGACACACAAACACACAGACACACAGACACACACACACACAGACGCATAGACACACAAACACGCCGACAAACAAACACACAGACATACAGACACACAAATACACAAACACACAGACACACCGACACCCAGGCACACTGACACACACAGCACCAGACACACAGACACACAGACACTCAGACACACAGACACACAGGCGCACAGACACACAGACACACAGGCACACGCAGACACGCAGAAACACCAACACAAAAACACGCAGACACAAGGGCACACGGACACGCAGGCACAAAGCCACACACACACACAGACACACAGACACACAGACAAACAGATACACAGACACACTGACACACTGACACACAGACACACAGACGCAAAAAAAACACTGACACACAGACACTCAGACACACAGACACAAAGACACACAGCCACACGGACACCCAGACACCCAGACACACAGACACGCAGACACACAGACACACAGACACACGGACACACAAACGCACAGACACACAGCCACACAGCCATACAGACACACAGACACACAGACACACAGACACACAGACACACCGACACACAGACACACGGACACACAGACAAACAGACACACAGACATACAGACACAAAGACACACAGACACACAGACACACGGACACACGGACACGCTGACACCAACACACAGACACACGGACACACCAACACCAACACACAAAGACTGACAGACACACAGTCACACAGACACACGGACACACGCAGGGACACACAGACACACTGACACACAGACACACAAAAACACAGACACACAGACACACAGACACACAGTCACATACACACACAGACACACTAACACACTGACACACTGACACACAGAAACACAAACACACAGACACACTCACACACGGACACAGAGACACACAGACACAGGACACACAGATACACAGACACACAGACACACGGAAACAAAGAAAGACAGAAAAAACAAACACACAAGCACAGGGACACACAGACACACAGACACGCAGACACACAGACACAGAGACCCACAGACACACAGACACACAGACACACAGACACACGGACACTCAGACACACAGACACACAGACATACAGACACACAGACACAGGGAAAGACAGAAAGACAGAAAACCAGGCTCACACACACAGACACACGGACACACATACACACAAACACACAGACAAACGGACACACAGACACACAAACACACAGACACACAGACACACACACACACACGGACGCATAGACACACAAACACGCAGACAAACAAACACACAAACATACAGACACACAAATACACAAACACACAAACACACAGACACTCAGGCACACTGACACACACAGCACCAGACACAAGGACACACAGACACTCAGACACACAGACACACAGGCACACACACTCAGACACACAGACACACGGACACAAACACACAGACATACAGACACACTGACACGGACACACGGACACACGGACACAAAAGACACACGGACATACAGACACACAGACACACAGACACACAGACACACAAACACACAGACACACAGACACACAGACACACAGACACACAGACACACGGACACACAGACAAACAGACACACAGGCATACAGACACATAGACACACAGACACACAGACACACGGACACACGGACACACTGACACCAACACACAGACACACAGACACACCAACACCTACACACAAAGACTGACAGACACACAGACACACAGACACACGGACACACGGACACGCAGACACACAGTCACACAGACACACGGACAAACACAGGGACACACAGACACACAGACACACGGACACACAAAAACACAGACACACAGACACACAGACACACAGTCACACACACACACACACACACAGACACACTAACACACTGACACGCTGACACACAGAAACACAGACACACAGACACACTCACACACGGACACACAGACACACAGACACCAGACACACAAATACACAGACACACAGACATACGGATACAAAGAAAGACAGAAAAAACAGACACACAAGCACAGGGACACACAGACACACAGACACGCTGACACACAGACACAGAGACCCACAGACACACAGACACACAGACACACAGACACACGGACACTCAGACACACAGACACACACACACACATACGGACACACACACAAGGAAAGACAGAAAGACAGAAAACCAGGCTCACTGACGCACAGACACACAGACACACACATACACACAGACACGCAGGCAAACGGACACACAGACACACAAACACACAGACACACAGACGCACACACACACACACACAGAGACGCATAGACACACAAACACGCCGACAAACAAACACACAGACATACAGACACACAAATACACAAACACACGGACACACAGACACTCAGGCAAACTGACACACACACACAGCACCAGACACACAGACACACAGATACTCAGACACACAGACACACAGGCACACAGACACACAGACACACAGGCACACGCAGACACGCAGAAACACCAACACAAAAACACGCAGACACAAGGGCACACGGACACGCAGGCACAAAGCCACACAGACACACAGACACACAGACACACAGACAAACAGATACACAGACACACTGACACACTGACATCCAGACACACAGACGCAAAAAAAACACTGACACACAGACACTCAGACACACAGACACACAGATACACAGCCACACGGACACCCAGACACCCAGACACACAGACACGCAGACACACAGACACACAGACACACGGACACACAAACACACAGACACACAGCCACGCAACCACACAGACACACAGACACACGGAGAGACAGAAACACAGGCACACAGACACACAGACACACAGACACACGGACACACAGACACACAGACGCACAGACACACAGACAGACAGACTGACAGACACACAAACACACAGACAGACAGACCGACGGAGCTGCCAGCGCCACACGCGCGCACACACAGACACTGACACACACACACACACACACACACGCGCGCACACACACACACACGCAAATACACGCGCACAGACAAACACACAAGCACACACACAGACGCACAGAAAGACAAACACACAGACAGATCCACAGACAGACAGACACACAGACATACTGGCATACAGACACGCAGACACACAGACACAAAGACACGCAGACACAAGGATACACAGACACACAGAAAACCACTCACCAGGAGACACAGACACCCAGACACACAGACACTCAGACACACAGACACACGGACACACAAACACACAGACATACAGACACACAGACACGGACACACGGACACACGGACACAAAAGACACACGGACATACAGACACACAGACACACTGACACACAGACACACAGACACACAGGCACACAGACACACCGACACACAGACACACAGACACACGGACACACAGACAAACAGACACACAGACATACAGACACATAGACACACAGACACACAGACACACGGACACACGGACACACTGACACCAACACACAGACACACAGACACACCAACACCAACACACACAGACTGACAGACACACAGACACACAGACACACGGACACACGGACACGCAGACACACAGTCACACAGACACACGGACACACACAGGGACACACGGACACACAAACACACGGACACACAGACAACCAGACACACAGATACACCAACACACGGACACACATACACACTGACACACAGAAACACAGACACACAAACACACTGACGCAGGGACACACCGACACACAGGCAACCACACACACAGATACACAGACACACAGACACACGGACACAAAGAATGACAGAAAGACAGACACAGAGGCACAGGGACACACAGACACACAGACACACAGACACACAGACACACAGAAACACAGACACATAGACACAGAGACCGACAGACACACAGACACACAGACACACAGACACACGGACAATCAGACACACAGACACACAGACACACAGACACACAGACACACAGACACACAGACAAACGGACACACAGACACACAGACACACAGACACACAGACACACAGACACACAGACACACAGATACACAGGCACACAAACACGCAGACAAACAAACACACAGACATACAGACACACAAATACACAAACACACAGACACACACGCACATACACTCAAGCACACTGACACACACAGCACCAGATACACAGACACTCGCAGCGCAGCCTTGCCCTAGTCTGCCCGCTCCGCCCCCCCCCCGTCTTGCCTCCCCTCTCTTGCCCCCTCAAATCCCAGCCCCCACCGCACCCCCCCACCTTATCGACCCGCATGCCAGGCGGACCCCGCAGACGGATCCATCTCATCCCCCTGCATATCCACGCCCCCCCCCTCGGGTCCCCTCCGAGACCCGCTGCGACGCGCGCGTCGCATCCCCCAAATCGCGGCTGCGCTGGAACGCAGCCAAGTTCTCGATCCTTCCCGCGCCGAAACCTGTGACCACTCGCGCGGCGCCGCCGCCACTCGACGGTCCAGGCGGCTCCGCGCGCCTCGGGCGCACCAACACCCCCCCTCGTATACACGCGCCCTCGCCCGCGGCAGCCCCCTCCTCGACCGCGACGGGGCCGGGCGCAAGTCGCGCCGCCAAACGCGCCGACCTCCTCCGAGGGACCTCCGCCTCTGACCGAGGCCCCACCTTTCGCTGCCCCGACGCTGGAGCCCCCCCCGCCCCCAGTCTTACCCCCTCAGCGCCGCCCCCCGTCTCCTCCGCTGCCACATCTTTCCCCCCCGCGACACTCGCGCACGCCACATCGCCACCTAGACCCCCGCCGCCCGCGCGCGCCCCCGCGGGCCCTCGAGCACCTCGGACGCGGCCTGGCCCAGCGACGTCGCGCTCCCCGCCGACATCCCTACCTCCAACCGCGGTCACCGCGCCACCCGCCGCCCCTGCATCCAAGCGAGGCGCCGCCGTCTCCCCCCGCGCGCGCCGCGCGGCAGAACGCGGAGCGGCGCCACCCGGCGAGCCAGAGACCCCCCCCTCTCTCGGAGACACCGCCCCCCCGCCAACCCCAGCGGTCAAGTCGCGGACGCCTGCCGCGCCCCTTGACTCGGCTGCGCCCGAAGCCGCGCCCTTCGTCGTGACCGCTAGCCGCCCAGCGGTGCCATCACCATCGACGGCGCGCCCCTCCCCTGACTCAGAAACCGCAAACTTCCTCCGCAGTCGCCTGCTCGCGGAACGCGGCTCGGCGGCGGCAACCGAGACAACGCCCCACCTGCGTCCTCCACGGCCTGGCCCTGCACCAACTCCACCGCCGGACGTAGGCCCACCCCCCGACCCGACAGAGGCCGAAGCCCCGGCCCGATCGCCAGCGACGCCGCGCGCGCGCCCGATCCCTCGGGCCGCCGACGGCCCACTCCCCCCCTCGCGCTCCGTGGCTCCGTCGGCGTCACCGCCAACAGCCCCGCCCCCGCCCCATCCGCCGCCACCAGACGCACTCGCATCACCGCCCCCTGGCCCACTCCCGCCACTGCCCTGCCCCTCACGCGCTGCGCCCACCTCTGTCGCATCTGCGCCCGCGCCCTGCCCCTGACCGCGGCCCAGGCGGCAATACACTGCCATGTACGCCTCCTTCTGCTTGATGTGCGCCGGCTCGTCTCGGGTCAAGCGCGGTGGCTGGTCGTCGTCAAACATGAAGTACCTCCCATCATGAACGCGGCACAGAGTCGTGTAATGGCCGCTATAAATTGACCGCCCATTGTGGTAAACCACACCGACCAACTGCATCTGGGGAAGCCCTGGCAGCCTCAGGTGCTCTTCCACCCACACTGCCTCCCGCGCCTCGGTGCCCCTCCTCATTGAACCACCAGAACTCGTGGCACACCAGTGGCTCTCGTCTGCCTCACGTGCTTAACCCGGTCGTGCTCGTCGCGGCAACACCCCGGGCAGCTCTTCTCGACTTCTTCACGAGCACAGAAATCGCAGTACAACTCCTGCAGCATCAAGGGCCCACCTGGACGTCCATGAACACGCAGCTTCAGTACATCCTCAGCCCCGTACGCGACAGTCTCGCAATTGCAAACGTCACACTTCTCCCGCTTCTCCAGGACGAACCCGAAGATCTGATCAACGCACGTCACCCGCAGATTCAGCGCCCGGATACTACCGAGGTCCCGCTGCGCAAACCGACCTGCCAACATCTCTGCATCACGCGCAGCCACCATCAGCTTACCCCAATACGCAAACACATCCTGCTGCTGCCACGGGTCGTTGAACTCACTCGGCCGCCCCATCACATCGTCGTCGCAGTCAACGCTCGTACGCCGCAGCACACTCACAGGTCCCTGCTGCCAGCGTCGCGAGCACAACTGGTTGTACTTCTCCCACATCCCGCACACGCAACAACGCCCCGTGCCCCGGTCCTCGCACTGCTGCTCTGAATGCCATCGAAGCCACTCCAAGACGGCAGGCGTCCGCAACATCAGCTTCGTCACACTGACCACGTAGCAGGTGTGCCATGGCCGCGGCATCCCTCGGACGGGCACGCACCGCACGCTGTCCCACGAAGCCGCGCGAATGCCAGCCACGTTCGGGACATACATGTCTGCCGGGCACGGTGGCGGCGGAGGCGGGCAGGGGCTCGGGGGCGGCGGAACCGGGCGCCCCAAAGCAAACAAACTCTGTGGCCCGAACGCTGCGGATATCGCTTGTTCCCGACGGCGCTGTCGGCGGCCGGCAGCCCGCTGCTGCGTCCGCAAGTACAACTCTCGATCTAGTTCCTGCGCCTGCTGCCGGGCCAGCGCCGCGGACTCTCGACCACGCTGTAACCGACTCTGAACCTCCACACCCTCCAGTCTCTGTGACTGATCGCGCGTCGCCTGCAGCACGACTCGCGCGCGCTGCGCCACGGCCCTCATCTTCTGCTCCCGAGATCCAAAGCACGCGTGGGCACGCACATACCCGAACAGCCAATAGTGGTCGGACATGTGGAACTCGGAACCCTCGAAGAACACCTTCCCTTTCCCTACCAAGTGCACCTCGGACCAGAGGTCCGCTCCGAAGAGCACCCGGTCACGTCTCTGGCCAACAGCCCCCCTCTCGCCGAGACCCGAATAGAACTTATTGCCGGGGCAGCCCCAGGATCGGCCCTCATACCATGCGTCCCTCAGACGCAACTGCTCCACGGCTGCCTGCATCTGCGCATCCGTGCTGTTCATGTCGCCCACGATGAGCAGCCGATGGCATTCGTCACCGCACTTCGCCACAATCTTCCCAAGTATCGCACGACGCCGTTCCCATGACGCGTCCGTGGGCAGGTGCACCGCCGCCACGTGCACATGCCCATCGCCGCCGGCGCCGCCGTCTCCAGGCACCTGGACACGGCACAGCACGACCGGGTCCTGCCCTGGCACAAACACAGATTCCGCCCGCAGACCGTGCCTGACGTACAGATGCACATACCCCCTGGACTCCTGCGCCTGCGCAACGCCCGCCAATTGAAACTCCCCTGACAGCTCCTCGTACGCGCCCCCGCCCTCGCACTCCTGCAAGGCAACGACGTCACACCCGCGCGCCTGCCTCCAACGGAGCACCTCGCCAAGAATCGCGGCGCGCTGATCCCGCGCGGTCCAGGAATGCGGGGCCACGGCAGCGCGATGCCCACCAGCAATGTTCCACGTCGCAAACGACAACGTCGACGCGCCCTCAAGGCCGTCTCCCTCGCCTGCCTCGTCCGCGGCCCTCCTCACCACACCCGCCATCGCCCGACCCGCGCCCGCCGCGCTGGGCCCGGACACATCCGCGCGCGGGACGACGCCGAAGAGGTCCAGAGCGTCACGGCACTCCTGGTCCGAGAGCAACAACTCCATGACATCCCGCGCACCCCGCGCGCCGACACCCGCGCGAAAAGACGCGAACGCGCCCCGCAACGCACGACACACGTCTGTCACGAACGACTCCGCCGACGCATCCAGCACCCCGGCCCCAGCCCCGCGACCAACGTGGCCCAGCAGGAGCCCGAGTGCGCCGGCGATCCTCTGCGAAGGCACCCGAACGTGCGGCGCCTCCCCAAACTCTACCGCTGGTGGCGGGCGCCGCCCATCACTGGCCTGTATCGGCCGCAGCAGCGCGTCGATATTCCGAGCGATTCGCCCTGCAACCGCCTCCCTGCGGCCTCGATCGTACACGCGCACGGTCAGAGACTCGGCACGCCCGAGCGCCTCCCCCGCCCGAACAGCCTGGACGCGCACAAAGATCCAATCCTGGGGAACGCCAGACACGCTCAGAGCGTCCACGGCAGCAACCATCAGCAACTCCTTCTTATCGCTGACGCAGCTCGCGTCCCAAACGCTCGTCCAGTTGTGCGCCACCCGAGCAAAATGCTCTGGGCTCTCCTCCGCGCCGACGTGCTCGCCCACCTTTGCCGAGGCCACAGTCATCGACAGATCTAACCCTGAGCACAGCTGTCGCGCCACCTTCAGGAAGAACTCCAACGCCTGACGCTCCAGTCTGCCCTCCGCCAGAGCGCTCTCCGACCGCACGTTCACGACCCACTTGTCCATCCGCAGCGCGCAGCCACCGCGAACATCCCCGAACGCATCCTTCATCTTCCTGGCCGCCTTATCCAAGCTCCCGTGCAGTCTCGGCGGCACCAGCGCACCCATGGCCTCCTTCCCAGCGCTCATGTGCAGCGGGCCCAGGCTCGGTTCCACGACATCGAACACGCGACCATCCCACCGCCCACACGCCACCCACCGATCCACCATCATGTCAGCGACACGGCCCAACAAATCCACTCCGTCGTCGTCCGGGCGCTCCCGGGACAGCCGCGCAGCGGCAGCCCTCAAACGCCCCCGCAACTCTTCCACCGTGTCAACACCATAGAAATCCTCTGCATCCCCACCCGCCAGCTCCCGCGCGGCCCCACGGTCCTCCAACGTCACACCGCGCACCCTCTTCCGGTCCAGGAGCCTGTCAGCCACGGCGGTCAGACGCCGCCGCGCGACGTCATCACCCCCCGCCTCGGCATCGACAGCCTCAGCCAACGCGGACACGCACGGCGCGCCGTCCTCACCCCAGAGCCAAGTTTCATCATCCACCACTCTGTTCAGACCTCTGAGCCTCTCCGCCTGCGCCGCACGGACGGTCTCGAGACGGCCCAACAATCTCCCCGCCGCACACCTCTCCTCTGCAGTCCACAAATCCGCCTCGCAGTACCCATACTTCCGCAACGTTGACGAAGCGCGCGCCTCCACCCGCAGCTCGAACCGACGGCGCTCCCGGAACGCCGTCGTGTGCCTGGCCCGCATGAAGTCCGCGTACTCCGGCAAGTCTTCCTCGAACACCAAGTCCCACGGATGCCTGACGCGCGTCGTTGCGACGAACCCGATCCAGCGACGGCCGCGGTCTTCGCCGACATGTGCACGCGGACTTTCGCCAACGTCATCCCCTGCGCCTTCCAGTGCGTCAAAGCCCACGCCAGCTGCAGCGGGTAGTTCTCGCGCGCGAGGCCGTCCTCCGTCATGGACGATACAGTCTGCCTCCAGATGGGCACCCAGTTCTTGCGCACAGGATCGTTCTTGAAGAAAGACCGCGGCTCGCCATTCTCGTCTTTTCCCAGATCGACGTCGTCGAACTCGACAAAAACACAAATGGGCGCCTGCAAGTCCGGGCGCGCACTGTTGTGCGGGCCCGCCCCGTCCGGCCACATGCACCCGCGCAGCGTGCCCATCGCCCCGTTCATCAACCCCGCCTCGACCCACAAGTTCTGCGTCAGCAGCACGCGCGCCCCTTCACACATGTGGAGCTCGTTCTCGATCCCTCGGAAATCGTCTGCCGCAGTCTCTTCCGGCCGAGATTTACTTTTATCCTTCCAATTGTGATAGGCGCGCAGAGACGCAATGGGTTTGCCACTGGTAGCCGCCACCTGGTACAGCCTCTCCAGGTTCACCCTATCCGCGCCGCAGGCACCCGACGCCCGATCCTTCCTGCCATCCATCAGCAGCGGCGCCGTCTCGAACGCTGCGAGCTCCTCCCTGCCCTCCTTCGTCATCTGCAGCACCGACCTGTTCCGGCGCCTCAACCACGAATGATCCGACTGGTCCCACGTGCACTGCGCCATTCCTTTGGTCACCTCCAGAAAACGATCGGCATCCCGCCGGTACTCCGCCTGCCGCTCGGCGGACAGACCCTCCTTCTTCCCACTCCATATGTGCACGCGCCGTAGCACGGCGACGTCCTGGAACGTATTGCGCACAAACTGGCCCGTGGCCACCAACTTCTCCGTGCTCCACGCATCGTCTGGAGTGCGCTCCGCCCCCCTCGGCTTATTTTTCCCATGCCCCTCATACTTGCCCAATCGATACAACGGATCGTCGCCGATGGGCGGCGCCTGCTGCGGATCTCCTGCCAGCACGACATCCTTCCCGCCGAGATACACTGGCTCGTCCTCCTCCATCTTCCTCCCCTTTCCTCCTTGTCCGCCTCCTCCGCGTGCCGCAAACTTCGCATCCGTGCCCAAAGTGTCCTGCACCTTGTACTCGATCTTCCCCAACATCTGCCGCCCGATCATACTCATCTCATCCAACACAAACAGCTTCGCCTGCCGCAACCGGTCCCGCGTCCGCAAGAAGCGTTCACCGCCCTTTTGCTTCCAAGGCCCGCAATACCCCACCGGAACACCGAAAGCCCTGTGCAGAGTAGTCGCCCCATACTTCACCTGGAACGAGGCGCACCCAGTCGGAGCCGCCAGCAAACAGCAATTCCGCACCTCCTCATCAATCTCCGACTGAGAGCGCCCTCCCTCGCGCATCCCACCCCGGAGGCCCGGCACCCGATCCATTCTGGTCCGCGGAGCCGTCTGACGCGCCCTCTGTCGCCTCGCCGCCACAAA
>CAUYUJ010021176.1:0-47500 GCA_963575745.1 Prorocentrum cordatum
CGTCCTCGTCTGGTATCTGCTCGCGCTCGACCTGGGTGCTGCTGTCCTCCTCCTCGTCGTCGTACGGGTCAGGATCGGTTGCGCATTCCAGCGAAAGCTGCGCTCCATTCGGCATGAGGCTCCGCTGGAAGTATCGCGTTGGTTGCGAATAGAATGCGGTGCGCCGACAATCTGAGCACAAATGGCTACAAGACGTTCACGTTGGAATTGAGCGGCGATGTAAAGGGCGGATCCAGACCACCCCGAGTTGTCCTATCTCAAGCCGATTGGGCCTCTGCCTCTTGGAGACTTCTTGGGGCCCCCGGGCCCTATCGGGGCCTCTTGGGGCTTGGGGCCTCTTGGGGACTCTTGGGCCCTCATTTGTTTGAGGTCAGGTCAACCCCGTACATCGTGTTCGTTTGCTCGCGATGCAAGCAACCAGCGCTTATCGTAACACGGGTGTCTTCGACACGCCGACTCTGTTTGAACGTGCAAAATGCAAAGGGCGAGTGCAGAATCAACTGACAGGAAATGTGATGAGCATGCGGAGGAGGGGGAGGAGGATGAGAAGGACGAGGAGCGGGGGGAGGGAAATGAGCAGCCTTGATTGCAAGTCTGCTTCAGGCGCGCACAGTGCGGCAAGGACCTTCAAACTCGACTCGAATTGTTTCTGCACCATATCTCCCTGTCATCGCCCACCATACTGGCACGAAAATTATATGCCACGTGGATAAATTCGGCTTGGTATGAGATGAGATGAGGTTGATGAGGTTGGATGAGATGAGATAGGGTTAAGGTTGGGATGATGTTGATGAGGTTGGATGAGGTTGATGAGGTTGAGGTCACTGATGGGGTTGAGGATGAGATGAGGTTGGATGAGATGAGGTTTAGGCTTGGCCTGTTAGGCCCACGGCTACTGCCCTGGCAGGCTCAGACCTGGAGCTACGCCCACGCCGCCAGGAGCATCTCTGGCAATCGTTGCGCGACCAAGTGCTCTCCCAGGGGCACCGACCACGCCGACGGAGAGCTTCGTGTCGATATTCTGCTGCAGGGTGCCGATCGTCTTGACGAGGCGGTCGAGTTTCGCAGAGAGCACCTCGCGGTCCGTCTGCGTCTTGTCGGCGGCATTCTGCAGCGCGTCCATCTTCTCGCCCAGCGCGGCGATCGTCTCATAGAGCTTCTGCAGGTGGGTCATATCATTGACCTTCTCGCCCAGCTCGTCGATCTTCTCATTGAGCTTGTGCAGATCGATACTTTGTTCTTCGTGGGAAGCCGCTGCTGGCGATGCAGATGCGGCAGCCATCACCGTGTGCCGCTGCCATCGCGCAGGTCTGCCGCTGCCGCAGCTGCTGTCGCGCCAAACTTGCCACCTCCACGCTGCTCGAGCAACGCTTGCGCTGCCTCTGTCATCTTCTTCTGGTACTCTGGGCTCCACGCCCAGCGATATTCGGGATTCTCTTCGATCGTCGTGGTCTTGAACCATCCTTTCTGGTAGACTTGCCTCCTGCACTGCTCGGCGCGCCAGTTAATTACCTGATTCTGGTGCTTAGAGCCGAGGTGATTGCTGCTACTCACCCAAACCTTCTTGTTCGCGTAGCTGTGCGAACAGGCAATGCACGCGCACATGCCGTGCTCAGCCTCCCAGGAGAACCAAGGCGCATTGCACCGGTGCGCAGTCGCCCCCCATCCCACAACCACCGTCTCTGGAGCATGCTCGGGCACAGGGTACTCTAGGGCCATCCTCGCGCTGTCTGAACAAAGCTAGAAGCGCTAGCAGCCCCGCTGTAGAGGCAAAACGAAGGTCTAAGCAATAATGCTGTGGATGGGGTAGCTGATGCCGTGGCGACTGCGGGGGGGTGGCGGTCCAGGACCAGCCCCCTCTTCACTTGATGAGCATGGGGAGCAATGGTGCTCGGGACGGTGATGCTGATGATGATGCTGGTGATGGTGTTGATGATGATGATGTTGATGTTGATGATGAGGATGATGGTGATGACGACGACGACGATGCTGATGATGATAATGACGATGGTGGTTACGACGATAGCAATGATGATGAGGGTGATGCTGATGAGGATGCTGGTGATGATGCGTGATTGTCGGACGACGGGTTAGTGAGTCGTGTTACTAGCCATACCTATGTACACCACCAGCGACATATAACGTGGTACTATGGGTGGTGATACATATGGCGAGTGGTTAATGCGATCGTAGGAATGCCATGGTGGAACAAGGGCCCCAACGGGAGCCCCGACTGGCACAAATGAGCCCCAGGCACCTCGCGGTGCACACGAACCCCATCGATCGTTTCGGTGCACCCCCTGCGCGCAAAGACAGACGGCTCGAGCAGCATGTAAGCTCTTGCGACAGGCGATTGAGGTAGTCTGCAGCAAGTGCACGCACGAAAATCTGTAAAATCTGGCCTCGGTCAGCCCCCGCCAGCCGTATTTTTCACATGCATGTTCACATGCATGTGAAATTGAAGATGAAACTTCCACATGCATTTTCACATGCATGTGAAATTGAAGATGAACCTGTTTCATATGCATCGCACCCTGTGTTTTTACAGGTCCGACGCGTTTCACATGCATTTTCATATGCATGTGAAACGCCTGATTTTCACATGCAATGTTTTGCTCCAGTTCAGGGCAAAAGGGACCGGGGCCAGAAAAATATGGACCGGGCAGCGGCATTGCAGGCTCGGACTGGGAAAATGCGATGAGATGAGGAGAAATCGAGGAGGATGAGCTCAGGAGGGGGAGGAGTGCACATGAGGAGAGGAGGATGCTTAAAACTGCTGGACACGGTGGGAGTAAAGAGCTAGGATATTGGAAAATAGGAGGCCGGCAGGGGAATGTCCAGGCAGCCTGGCGTCCTACCAAGCATTGGGTGCCGAGGAGGCAAATTAACCTAGTTGTAGGTCGTCAGGAAAGACTATGACTACTGGCGCATGGCCAATTGAATGACTCGCCTCGCGCCGTATGATAAAGTTGGCGCTTCGTATAATCACGCCAACACCCTGACACTGGCATTCTAACACCCTGATCAAGGGCATTCTAACACGGGCTAATCACGCCAACACCCTGGAGCATGATAAAGTTGGCGCTTCGTATAATACTCCTCATTCCACCATGTCCGTGGATCCACCATCCACCTGGGAGAATCGACCTGGGACAGGAACGACTTCAGGAAACGATTCGGGCCGCCTCCTGAAGTCGCCCTTGTCCCAGGTCGCTTTCTCCTCGTCCCACTGCTGCTGCCGCGCCCACATCTTCGCTTCGTTTGCGTCGTGTGCTGCCTCGGAGGAGGAGGAGGAGGAGCGAGGATCGAGGGGGGGGATGAGGAGGAGGGGGGGGAGGAGGGGGAGGAGGAGGAGGAGGGGGAGGAGAAGGAGGAGGGGGGAAACAACACATTATCTCCTGGCGCGCGTGCTCCCGAGAGCCTCATGTGGATGGGCAAAACCGATATTTGCCATGCCCCTTTTGGGCCCAGGATCTGCGCAGGCGCCCTCGCCTGGGAAGGGGATGGAGATCCTGGGCCCATGAGGCGCATGGCAAAGGTCGGCATTGCTCCCCCCGATCCCCCGTTGGAGCGCGCGGTTGCTGCGAAAAAACTTCACCATGGCGCCTGCTGCTCCCCCCCACGATCTCCCGCTGACAAAGGTGCGGCGGATGGGGGGAGGGGGGCAGGTGGACGCTGTGCGGACCGCCCCCAAACCTCCAGCAACCTGGAACAAAAACCAGCACCGACCCATTTTTGTTCACAAAAAACAGCATCGCCCCAGGAAAGGGCGCAACTTGGATCGGCGTTCAAAAACCTTTGGGGGGGGGGGGGGCGAAACAATCCTCCAGAACCCAGCGGAACTAGGAAGGGGCCTAAATTGGAGCGTCGTTCCAAAACCGATGCATTACTCAGGAACCCCGCGGAGCTTTATTTCAGGAAGGGGGGTCGCGGAGGAAGGCAATGCATGATGAGAATGAGGGAAAATTGCCACGAGCCAGGGAGACGATGGCAGGACGTAAAGTTGAGTGGGGTTGAGTATGGGGCTGGGCCAGGGGGGAGTGCCTTGTCTTTGCTCGCCCTCTGTGCTCGACACCTCGCTCGATTCGAAGCACCTGGCCGAACTTTTCGGAACTCGTACCCGCGGCGCGGGTTACGGGCGGGCTGGACGGCGTTTAACAGTCGGGGACAGTAGTGTTTCAATAGGGGGCAGTCGGGGACATCGACGCTTCTGGCGTAACGAAGGAATCAGTATGTACATCAGCCGCAGGGCGTAAATCACACGCGTGTGGTTTGGCGTGTGACTTACGCCCTTCGCACCCCCACCATTCCTGGAGTCTGGAAATATTCGGGGCCCTTCGGGGCCCTTCGGGCCCTCGCAGCCCTCTCGGGGCCCCCCAGGGCCACCTTGAGCTCCGCTTGGGGCCCCCCCTCGCACTCCTGCGGGAGTGAGAGGGGGGCGAGAGGAGCGAGAGGAGGACGCGGAGGAGGGGGGGGAAGGGAAGGGGGGGACTGAGAGGAGGACGAGGCGGAGGATGATGGATTAGTGAGGAGTCGGCCTCTGACGTCGGGCTGGGACGACGTCGGGTTGGGACGCTGGGCTGGCGCCCTCGGGCTGGGGCGTCGGGCTGCATCACTTGCGCTTGTCGTTGGTGCCTGCGTCCTCGTCCTTGCCCGTGTCCTTGTCCGTGTCTTTGACCGTGACTCCGCCGCCATTGACGAGCGGCCTCCACTTCCACATCTCTCTCACTTCCCCAGCGTCTAATGGGCCTTCGGTTGGGCGTCAGGCTTGGGGGCGGCCTTCTTGTCTTGGGCGGCGGGCTTGGCGCGGGCGTCCTTCTTGGCGTGGACGGCTTTCTCGGCGGCGGGCCGGCGCCCGCGCGCGGCGGCGGGTTTCTTCACCCCCTCGCGCGCGGGCGAGGTGGGCGCCAAGCCTGCGCGAGCCGCGGGCGGCGCGAACCGTTTTCGAACCAAACGAGTACGGAGGTCGGGCTGGGCGTCGGGCGGGGGGCGGGGCGTCGGGGGCCCTTTTCCGCCTCCCCCATCATTGGAAGTGCATCTTGCGGCACAATATTGGACAATGCGCGGGCGCCCCGCGAGCACTTTGCACCCTTTTTGAGAGGGGCGGCGGGGGTGCCCGCATATTGCCTGCCATGTGCAGGCCTGGAACAATGCCACCGCCGCACCCGGCCACCCCTGTCGAAAAACCATACGAAGTGCACTTTGCGGCAAAATATTGGACCATGCGCAGGCGCCCCGCGATCACTTTGCATTGTGCGTTGATGAGGATGGTGTTTGGCGCGCGCGGGCCAACGACCCCTTTCAAAAACCAATGCAAAGTGACAGCGGGCGCACATGCCAGACACCGTGATTTCCACCCCGCCGCAATGCTGCATCGGTTTTTGACAGTGATGGTGGGGGTCGGCATGGTTTCCGACATGTGCTGTCACGTGCACGTGCGCACGTGGCCCACTCTGCGCGCGCCGCGCGCCTGGCGCGCCTGGCGCGGGCGAGGCATGTGGCGCACTTGGCGCTCATGGAGCACGTGGCGCATCTGGCGCACAAGGCGCGCCTGGCACGCTTGGGCCCCGCGGGCGCCAAGCGCGCCCGGTGCGCGCGGAGCGCGTGGCGCACCTCGTCAGCGTCGCGCATCTGGCGTCTGTTTTGGTTCCCAGTGGCTGTCCATCCAATGGCGACCCCTGGCTAAGCCGAGACTCGGGTGCTCCTTATGTGGCGGGAGAGCGGGTGGGAGTGATCGAGACGGCCTGCGGGCGGGTCGGTAGCTCGACCCCTCCCCCGTATACCCCCTCCCCTGGACCTGGACGGGGGGGGGGGCGCGAGTCGTCAGACAGCCCAAGATGGCTCCAAGAGGGCCTCAGTGAGCCCAAGATGGCTTCCAAGATCGCTCAAGATAGCCCAGCATGGCTCAAGATAGCAACAACATGCCTCCAAGAGGACCGAAGAGGGCCGCAAGGCGGATCCACGTGAGAAGGGCTCAGGACTTCCCCGAGAAGCCAAAACCTTTCAACAACCAACTGAAAACCAATGATTTGTTTTGCCGTGTCGCCTTTTCGCTTCCGACGCGCTTCTGAGGCCTCAAGATGGGCCCAAGATGGCCCAATAGAGCTTCAAGAGGGGCCCAAGAGGCCCCCAAGACCGTCCGTGCATGAGTTCACGCCGATAGGCGTGAACCCATGCACGGACGGACAGGTCGGTGGCCGCACGGGCCTGGGCCTGGATCCGTTGAAGCCTGGACCTTCTTGGGCATGTTCCAAAACGGTTGCGGTGAGGATGAAGGCGGGGGAATGGCGATGATGCCCCGAGACTGACTCGTGATTTCGGTGTTCAGTGTGGCTTATCCAAAAGCGGACGGATTCCCCATGCATTTTCACATGCATGTGATGTCGCGTGTGATCTCACGCCGCGGTTCGTTTCTCAAGGTTACTTGTGAGACGGCGACGCCGCGACAACGATAACGACGAGACGTCGACGACGACCACGACCACGACCACGACCGCGACAATCACCACGACCACGACCACGACCACGACGACGACGACGACCACCACGACCACGACCACGACCACGACCACGACCACGACCACGACGACCACGACGACCACGACCACGACCACGACCACGACCACGTTCACGACCACGACCACGACCACGACGTCGCGACGACGAACACGACCACGACCACGACGACTCGACGACGAACACGACCACGACCGCGACCACGACGTCGACGCGACGACGCGACGTCGGCAAAGAACGGGGAGAGGCAGCGATGACAGAGCACAAACGTTGATCTCAACGTGCCAACGCAATGATCCGCCGACCTGCTGCGAGGCCAAAGGCGTGCAGAAAATTAATGATCCGCCGACCTGTTGCGAGGCCAAAGGTGCGCCGAAAACTGCTTGCTCGTGCTCGTGTGTGTGTGTGTGTGTGCGTGTGCGTGTGCGTGTGCGTGTGCGTGTGCGCGTGCGCGTGCGCGTGCGTGCGCGCGTGCGTGTGTGCACGTGAAGTTAGCACAGAACGGGGGAAGTAGAGCATACCACGGCCCCAAACAACACCAATAACATCCCAACATGCCAACGGCACAATCCACCGACCTCTGCGAGGCCAAATGCGCACCGAAATCCCATGCGAGACCGACGCGCGCGTCTGTGACCTGTTTTCCGAACCACATCCGACAGCAACGACAGCAAATACAATCAAATGTTGTGCTTGCTTTTGTTAGGTAATGAGTTAACTCATTAATGTTTTCGAAGTTAAGTTATGTGTTTAGTAGTGACTTGCGTTTTAGCCGGCCCACTTTGATGGTTGCACTTAAGTACCGGTCCCTTTTCATAATCTTGAGTATCTAGGATCTAGAATCGGCCCCGGTCCCTTATGGAGGACTTGAGATCCTCGGGGTAGCGAGCCCAGGGAGTTGACTGTATTGAGAGCGGCGGTCCCTGCTCGAAATTGAAGATCGCTTTGAAGCATGTCCACCACCCGTTATGCTGACCCCGCTGCCGCTCGAGCAGCCTCTGTCGCCGTGAGCGGCGGAGGTCATCCGTCTGTCCGAACGCCCCGCGGCACCCACGCCAGCCGCTGCCCACATAGCCCACACCTGGAACCACTTCCATGGCGGTTCCCGTAGTACCGCACGCTCTCGATCGGGTGGCTGCATGAAGGTGGAGGCCTTGGTGGAGGCTTGCTTGCCGCTGGGCCGGTGAGCGCCCCCTGGGACGGGCTGCCCCCGTCCGGAGCAGGTCCCGGTGGGACCGGCGTCACCAGGGGATTCAGACCAGGCCCCACTGGCGCAAACACTAGCTGAGGAGGTGCTGGAGGCATGCTGGCTGGGTTGGGCCATGCTGATGGCTGAGTGCCGCTCTCTGCCATGTCGTTGATGCCCGTCAGCGACGACCGAGGAACTCCCTGCGCTTGATGCTGAGGACCACTCATGCTTCCTGCTGGCCCCGTCCATCCAGAGGCGCGCGCTGCTGCCGCCCGCATGATGGGTTTGGCTGGCTGCTGGGGCCCTGGCATGGCCCCGCTTGACGTGGGGGCCTCCTCCCCGGAGCTCGGTCCCGCGAAGGCCTGCTGCTGGTCCATCGGCAGGCTCGGCATCTGCTCTGCCGACGCCGCGCTCGCCTCTGAGCTGACCGAGGACTCCAGGCTCACCTCGGACTCGGCGGACCGGCTGCGGGCGAGAAACTCCTCGGTAGCTCTCTTCGCTGGAGTGTCTCCCTTCCTCTTCCCCGCTCGGACCAGTCGCGTCGCCGCGATCGCCATCAGGGCGATCGCCACCGTGCGCGTGACCAAGATCGCCCTCCGAGGGCCTGGGTCGGTCTGGACGTCGTGAACGTTCTCAGAGGCTGGAAAGACTTGAGCCTGAAACAGCTACGGAGACGGAGATGGCGAGGCTGAGTCTGGAAACGAGGACCCAACTCACTCTCCGACTCGTAGGTCTCCTCGTCGCCTTCGGCCTCACCATAGCTTCTCGAAGGGATCCCGAGGCCCGGGCCGTCTCGGAGGCTGCTGGCTTAGCCCGTGGCCAGAGGGCGCTGCTAATCTTGTTCCGAAAGACCTCGAGCCTGGCCCGGACCTGGTTCCCGAGCTTCCCGAGATACCCCCAGCGATGACCACCCCGCAGCAGTCCCCCGCTGATGACGAAGAGGAGAGAAAGGAGAAGGACCGTGCATCTCGAAATCACCCCCTCGTCTGACATGATCTGCGGGGCTTGATCGACTAGCTGAAACGAGTCGGCCCTCAGGAACGGGTACCTCTTCAGAGCCAGAGGCGCGACGCCCACCTCTTCCTTGAGAGGCCGAATGATGTCGACGAGCCTGTGCCCGGAGCCTAGGCGAGTCATCCTCTCGGCCTCGCTTAGCGCACGCAAAATCAATTCGTTTCTCGGAAGGTCTATCACCGAGCCTAAATACTCCAAAAGATTGACGCTGAAGATGCGCGGCACGTTGTCCGCTAGGACTGTCGTCTCGATCACGCCCGGGGCGCCTCCCTGGCAGAGAGGGAAAATAATGACGCTGATCACTTTGGCCGCCCCGCCAACGCCGCGCGCCGCCTTGAGAGGCCTGCGCGACCGGGGGATCTCGACGTACTGGAGGCCCAGGCTGGCCAGCGCCTGGGACTCTCGGTTCAAGGACTGCACTCCGACCAGGTCGCTGCCCGCTCCGGGATCCACCAGAGCCTGAGTGGCTCCGGCAGTGATGAAGATGCTGCCCGTGGTGATCTCCTCGCCTGCCTCGCCCCAGGAGGCCTCGATCGCGTCCGAGACGAAGATGCCTGAAGAGCCGCCTGGAGTGCTCGAATCCACGAAGCCGTCGAACATGTAGGCTGACACCTTCTGCCTGTCCGGCCCCCCGCCACTGCTGGGGCGGCTGGGATTCGCAGCCCCCGGCACGTGGTCTCCATACTTGGGACACCCCTTGCCCCAGTGCCCCTTTTCGTTGCATCTCTTGCATCGGGTCACCTTCATGAGCTGCTCTCGTGAAAGTCGGCCTCGATGGTTGGGGCGAGCTTCTCGACCTCGGCCGCCGCGATCCCGTCGACCGGCGGCGTCCCTCGGGCGGCTGGCTCGAGCCGCGGGAGGAGGAGGCCCTCGTCCGTCCGACTTCTTCATGCCGCAGTATTCCCTATCCTTGCGGGCGGCCCGTTTGATGTCCTTGTTCTGCTTCCATGTGCGATTGTTGTTGGGCTTCTTCTCAAGGAAGGCCCAGATCTCGTCGTCGTTGTCCACCTGCACGTCCAGGTCCTCGATCTCGGCGAGCAACGCGACAATGTCATCCTCCGAATCGTACGAGTCGTCGTCTCCGTCGGTCGAGCCGTCGTAGTAGTTGGCCTCGTCTTGATCTCCGTTGGCACCGACACCGACCTCGAACCGACCAGGGGAGGAGGGAGGAAGCGAGGACTGAAATGCGAGAGTCGGGTCGCCCGCGGGACCTCGGTCCTCAGAGCTCGTCGCCAGCATGGCCCCTGGGCCGGGTCGCCCGGGGAGAAGGCGCTCCATCCCTGTGGCGTCCATTTGCCGGAGAGCCCGCGCGACGTCGGCGAAGTCAAGCTTGCCGTGCGTGAGCGTGCGTAAGTTCTGCGTGCCCTGGGCGCCCAGGCCGGCGCCCTCCTCCAGCAATAGTCCTTTAAGCTTCAGGCTCATCCACAGGTCGTGCCCCTCTGCGTCCTGGAGCTGAGCCTCACGTCGGGCGACGAACTGCGTGAGGGACTCCTTCGATTCCCTTGCAGATCGAAGAAGGCACGGCGCCCGGCTCGACGAAGCTGGTCTCCCTCGCGCTCTCCCGCCATCATGTCCATCCTGCCTATGAACAACGTCGGGCCACTCCAGGGACACGAGAGTGTCTTCGCTCACGTCCTCGAACTTCGCCTGGAAGTTGTAGTCGAAGAGCTTCATGATATGTTCGGCTCGACGCCACAGTTGAACATCAGTATTTTTGTTCCATCTTCTCATCGCAATCTTCCGCTGCCTGTAGTTGGTCCAGCCCGGCCAGTTGGGAGGGTCGCTGAAGTCTCCTCTCCCGCCGCCCCAACTGTCGGGCCCGCTCCATGTGTCCTTCCAGCTGCCCCAGGCGCCGGAACCCCAAGCATCTCGCCCAGTGCTGCTCCAGCCGCCCTTGTCCCAGCCGCTGTCCTTGTTGTCCCACCAGCTCTTGTCCTTGTCGTCTTCGTCTGTGCCTGCTCCCCCGGTGGGAGCACCTTCCTTGGCCCAAAAATCTCTGGTGGGGTCATTCCAAGGGTTTCGATCTTCTGTCGCTTCTTGCCGGCGAGCTCCAGATCCCATAGTTTCAGAAATTATGCCCCTGATCATCTCTTTGAGCTCGTCGGCCCCCATGCTGAGCACTGGTCCCGGCTGTTGACCGCCTCCTGGGGCAGCTCTCGCCGGTGACTCCTGCCTGACCGCAAATACCTCTGCATCCTTCCCGTCGTCGGGCATCTCGCTTGCCGTGGATCACGCGCTGCTTGCTGGATGCGAGCGCATCCGCTGGGCGAGCGCACGCGAGCCGGCAGAGCACGCTCTCACTGAGCGCGCCCCTGCCTGCCCATGGCGCCCCGCCCGAGGACCGCGTTCCGCTACCAACTGTGGCAGACGGGGACAAGCAAACGTTTTTGCCTTGAGCCAAAGGCACGGTTCACAAACTCTGCTGACCACATGTGCTGAACCTATCATCGGAAAACCTGAAGCTCTGCAACACATGTCCTCTATACGCGGGCGCCTGCTACCGCCGATCTGGAACTTCTGAGAAGGCCCCATCGTGCCGTGCGCACTCGGAGAAGGGGAGCTGCATACACAAGAAGTGGGGGCAGAGAAGGAGCACGAGGCAAAGGAAGTGGCGGATGTGAAGGAAGATAAGCAGGAAGAAAAGGAGGATCAGGAAGGAGGATGCGGGCGATTACGAACAGCAGAAGCGGAAGGAAGGAAAGGGCAACAACGAGAAAGACCCCTGATCCAGGGGGGTCGCCCGCGCTGGGGCCAAACTTGTTTATCGGAGGAAAAGTTCGAATCGCATATGGGATTATAGTAACATTGATATCATTGCAATCACCATCTGCATTCGTTATCATCATCATCATCATCATCATCATCATCATCATCATCATCATCAGCGTAGCGAGCGAGGAGGGCATCGTTGTACCATACATTTATCAGGTTCCGTGCCTCGCGTAGACCTCCACTGTGGCACGCCCCATCAAACGGCTCGTGGCCCAAAAACTACCGCCTCCCCCTCCTCCTGCCCCTCCTCCTCCTCCTCCTCCGCCTCCTCCTCCTGCCCCTCCCCCTCGTGCGCCTCCTCCTCGCGTTCCTGCCTCCCCCCCCTGCCCCCACTCCCCTCGCCCCGACAGTTTTTGTTGTTTTCGTTTACTCCCGGGTGTTCATCATTCCCGAAGATCACCCCATGGATTCCCCGACGCGTCGACATGAAAATTTGTCAAAACGGACCGTTTAAACAAAAAGGAAATTGATAATATTATAAATGTAGTGTTGTTCCTCCCCCCCCTCGCGGCGACGGCCGCTCGAGCTACAGAAACCGGCAACCCGATGCTCCCCGGGGAAAACGAGCTACGGAAAACAAGAAAAAAACGAGGAAGAGGACGAGGAAGAGGGGGAGGAGCACCCTCAGCCCCCTCCTCAGCATCTTTTATGCTGGCCATGCTGGAACAACATGTGATTATCCTCTCGCGGCCCCGAACTTGATTACCCCCGATGTGAAAATGTGGGGTCCTCTCTTACTCTACGGTCATCTTCGGGAGTGGCAAAGGACTTTTTTTTCTGCACAGAAGGGCGGGAAAAGAGGAGGGGCAGCGGGGCAAGGGGGAGGACAGGGAGGGGGGCACAAACACGGGCGGGGACGAAGCGAAGGTGAAGGGGGGAGAGGCCCATGGAAGGAGTGAGGAGAGAAGGGGGGGGGGTGGCAGGAAGGGGGGAAGGGAATGGAAAAGGACGGTGATTCCCTACGGCGGCCCTCTGGATTCCTTCCTCCGCCGGCCTCAGGGGCCTCGAGCCTTCCCTCGCGGGTAATTTGTCGCCCCAGAACAGCGATCGCGGGTTCTCCGGCAAGAAACAAGCCCCCAAGAGGCCCAACCAAAGAAACACGCCAGGATCAAACAAACGTACCCGAAGTCTGGATCCACCTCTTCGTTTCTTTGCAGTCCTCCTCCAAGTCATCAGCCGCGCCCGGTTCCTCCTCGTCCTCCTCGTCCTCCTTCCTCTGCTCCCTTATTCCTCCACATCCTCCTCCTCCTGCCGCGTGGCCAAAGGAGGGCGCGGGGTAGTCCTGCGGGTGACCAGCACGAGCTCACCGCCGCAGCTGATGGCGGACGGTCGGGAGGAGGGCCCGTGCCTCCGCTAAAATGAGAGGGCGACGGACACACTGGGATGTGGCACGAATTTCATTGCACAGGATACAGCCGCACGCGGGGGCCACCATCGTCTGTTTCGACGGGGAGACGACACCCAGGCGATCAAGGGGGAGCGGAGCGAGGGGGCCAACAATCGAGACAAGGAGGGGGCCGAAAATAGGGCACTGCCAATGATGTTCGATGTTATCCGAACCATGCATACACCCCGTGCAACCCAGCATGCAGCACGCATTCGTAGTCTGTTGAAACCTACATTGAGTAAGCCAGTTTTTCGATAACGTCCTAGCTGCGGCCGAGGCCAGGGAGACAGGCAAGGAAACAAGAGCAAGACGAACGGACTCCCACTCGACGGCAAGGATGCGAGGCCTCTCACCAGGGAGCCAGTCAAGAAGACGAACCCTAAACAGCGCGGGCGGGGGCTCGAGGTAAAAGATGGGCGCCAGCGTGTTTACAAGTTGCTTCTGAAGCTTGAACTTTCGCGGGGCTCAGACCTTGGGAAACATGTTCGCGAAATAACCTCTGGAACTCAAGAACCACATCCTTCGATCGAGAGCAACGCTTGGACTCCGGAAACCCGTGGAACGCATCTGCGAAGTGCTGGCACAAGGCTTTGGATTCCCAGTACGGGGGCGAATACTTTCCCATCTGCCATTCCACGATGGTAAGCCCAAGGAGCCCAAGGATCTGGAAGCCCAAGGAGCGCTGCCAGCGATCTGAATGATGCGACGCTTGCTTGTCGGGGCCTGAGTCGCCGATGTAAGTTCCCAATCTTCCACTTCAAGGTGCGCCTCGAGCAGCCGCGGAGAAACTGCTGCGCGGACCGCGTCAGCGGCGACCAGCTCCTTGCACCTGACCACGATGATTGAGGGGTCCGGGGGCCTGTCGAGGGTTGACAGCGCAGTGGGCACCACAGGTTCCTCTGATTTGATGCAGCGCATCTGCTCAGAGAGGTACTCGATCTGATCTTCGAGGGACGCAATGCGCCTCTCATGGTCGGAGAGCTGGGTCTCGGCCTTCCGCATCCTAGCTTCCACCTGCCTGTCGACGTTCTCGGCGTGATTATACATTTCTGTCGAGAGCGCTGCGACCTTGGCCTGCGCGGCGGCGATAGCGGCCATGACCTTGTTGTGAGACGCATCGACATGTGATTTGAGTGCCAGCACTTCGGGATCGGGCTGAATGGGACCAGCGCCAGCACGCTGAGGAGAAACAGGAGCACCCGCGCCAGCCGACGCCGCAGCAAGTGGACGCTCATCGCCTTCACCTGCCGGAAACCCATTCTGCTTCACCTGCTCGCGCGGCGGGCAATCGCCTGCCGCCCGCCCTTCGCGACACCTTCGGGGGAATTCCTGCTGTCGTACGCTCTGCCATATCGGCCATCTGTCGCCCGCACAAGAATGTGGGGCACCCAAAGTTACCTGGTAGCTGACAGAAAACAACGGGGCGGAGGTACGGGATGTCCGCCAGTGCGCGACACACTGGATCGTTCGAAAGAGAGCTGCCCGCTCGAATGGGACCTGTTCCCACTTGAGCCACAATGGCAACGGGCCTCCTCCTCTTTCTCCTCCTCCTCCTCCTCCCCACTCATCCGCCTCACAAGAGAAGGACCTCCCCATCCTCCCCTCTCCCACATCCTACCTATGGCAGTGGTGGGAAAACGCTGGTCCAACATTCACCTCCCTCTTGGCCGTTCCCGAGCGGATTGCCCCGCCGCCGACCGCTGGCCAGCGCTCCTCGGCCGGGGACAGCGAGCCGTCGAACGCGGAGAGCAGAACGACCTCCCGAGATCCGACCGCCGCACCCCAAAACTCCGGCCCGGGAACGTACTAGTTAACCTGGGTACGTCCGGTTCGTGTCGCACCGACTTTGGACTTGGTTTCTGACACCGCGGGGATCGTTCAACCTTGAACGATCGGCCGCTTCCGAAACGTCCAAATCGTTCCACATCGAACGATTCTTGGTCGCCCGCGGCGTTCAAAGTTGAACGCCGCTGGCCATGTCGCCGCTGGTCGACACGACACGAGCCTACGGTAATCACAAGCCCGAATCGCCAAGGGCCCTGTCGCGAAGCCGGGCTGGCCGCTCACTAGCCCCCCAAACCCGGGGCAGCGGAAGGCGGAAAAGAAGAAGTGGCTCTGCACGACCACTGTGCCGGGCTGGCCAGAGGGAATCAGCTGACCACTGTAAGCGCCGACCCCCGCTGCGTGGACCCCGACCGAAAATGAGTTCCCCAATCAGTGTTTGCACCGAAAAAGTCATAGCGGATGTTTCAAGATTTGGAACAACAACACCATCAACATCAACATCAACATCAACATCAACACCAACATCAACATCAACATCAAAATCAACAACAGCAACAGCAACATCAACAACAACAACAACACCAACAACAACAACAACAACAATCACTTTACCCGAACGCTCAGTGTTCTCACCAGTGCCAGGGTTTTCATGCGACGCCAGCCAATACCCCCACTTTGTGGGGGGGCAGTGCAAGCTCTACCAAATATCCACACGACTCTTCGCCACCACCCACACCCAGCTTCCCGCCCTATGACGTTCGGACACTTCACTTCGTGGCCTGCGGACGACCGTGGCTACTACACTGGCGTGGAGTACACACCCACAGAAGTTGTTAAGCCTACGTTCGTACACCCACAGAAGTGCGCGCGCGAAGAAAAAACGAATGTGTCCCGCATGGTATTATTTGACAGGGATGATGGCCCTGGCAGGTGCGCAACCGTTGTTGCAGAAGTTCGAAAAAGTTGCTCGCAAAAGCCCGTTTGACAGAAATGTTTAAAAAGTGTTGGGTTTCCTACGAATCCGCAAGAGCGCGCGGGATGAGATTTTGACATTTTTTTGTTGAAAAACCATTTTTTTTGATGTTTTTATGTTAAAATCGCTGCGAACACTAAGGTTTTGGAAGGATTTCGTCTTGCGCGCGCGAATGTCCACTTTACCTTATTTTTTGCAAGGGATTCTTGAAATTTGATTATATTAGAACAAGAAATGTCATTTTCTATTGTTTTTTGCAAGGGAAAGCGGATACAACAAAACAACCGGATCCTGTACACACCCTCTTTTCTGAGGCTTCCTCACGAAAATGATGAAAATGTAGCTGCGGCCTAGGCGGCGCAGGGGGGGCGCGCACCAGGGGGCCCAACAATAATTATTCTTTAGAATAAATAATGTTCAACAACAACAACAACAACAACAACAACAACAACAACAACAACAACAACAACAACAACAACAATTACTAGCACGTGGGGACACTCCGTTCTCACCAGTGCCAGGGTTTTCATAGGAGGCGGGCAATACCCCCACTTTGTGGGGGGGCCGGTTCAAGCTCTACCAAATTTCCAAACGACTCTTCGCCACCACCCACACCCAGCTTCCCGCCCTATGACGTTCGGACACTTCACTTCGTGGCATGCGGACGACCGTGGCTACTATTCAGGGCCCCGCGGCCGACGACGACGGCGTGCGCGCGCGAAGAAAAAACGAATGTGTCCCGCATGGTATTATTTGACAGGGATGATGGCCCTGGCAGGTGCGCAACCGTTGTTGCAGAAGTTCGAAAAAGTTGCTCGCAAAAGCCCGTTTGACAGAAATGATTAAAAAGTGTTGGGTTTCCTACGAATCCGCAAGAGCGCGCGGGATGACATTTTGACATTTTTTTTTTGTTGAAAAACCATTGGTTTTTTGATGTTTTTATGTTAAAATCGCTACGAAAACTAAGGTTTTGGAAGGATTTCGTCTTGCGCGCGCGAATGTCCACTTTACCTTATTTTTTGCAAGGGATTCTTGAAGTTTGGTTATGTTAGAACAAGAAATGTCCACTTTAGCTTATTTTTTGCAAGGGAAAACCGATCGTAACAACACAACCGGATCCGGACTCCCCCGTTTTGCCTGAGACTTCCTCACGAAAATGATGAAAATGAGGCTGCGGCCTAGGCGCGGCGGGGGGGTCGTGCACCAGGGGTCCCAACAATAATTATTCTTTAAAAATAATAATGTTCAACGCAAGGACAACCTCTCAGGCAACCCCGGCGGGGCCCGTGGTGGTGTCCTCGCCCACGGGCCGAGCGCACTCCCCCAGGCCACACGTTGCAGTTGTTGCCCCCGGGGGGGGGAGCAACGCGCAACACCTCTGTCGTACGCTGACGTATGACAGAGGTGTCCTTACTGTGGGCGCCCTTACTGTTCCCCACGCACTCCTGTGTCCGAAAACCGACCACGCGCCAGCGAGGCCAGCTCCTCCTCCCTATAGGACCCCAGTGGAATCCTGCAGGACCCTGTAAGGATCCGAAGGATTCCTATAAGGTTCCTGTGGAATCCTGTCGGGCCCTGTAGGGATCCTATGTGCCCCCACATCGGATTCCTATAGGGTTGCTGTGGAATCCTGTAGGGATCCTATAGGGTTCCTCTAGGAATCCTACGGCATCCTGTAGGACCCTGTAGGGATTCCATAGGATTTCAAGAATATTACAATCGGAATCCTATGGAATCCTGGAGGACACTGTAGGGATCCTATAGGTTTCCTATATGGTTCCTATGGCATCTTGTAGGACACTGAAGGGATCCTATAGGGACCCACACGGACCCCAATAGGATTCGTATTGGAATCCCATGGAATCCTGTAAGACCCTGTAGGGATCCTATAGGACCCCAATTGGATGCGTATTGGAATCCGGTGGAATCCTGTAGGACCCTGTAGGGACCCCATAAGATTCCAATAAAAACCCCAAAGAATTCCAATGAAATCCCTATGGGATCCTGTAGGACCCTGTGGGGACCATACGGGATTGCAATGAGATTCCAATAAGATTCCTATGGAATCCTGTAGGACACTGCAGGGGCCCCATAAGATTCCAATCGTATTACAATCGGAATCCGATGGAATCCTGTAGGACACTGTAGAGATCCCTATAAGATTTCCAATAGGATTCCAATATGATTCCTATGGAATCCTGTAGGACCCTGTAGGGACCCAGGAGGATTTCCAATAGGATTCCAATCGGATCACTATGGAATCCTGTAGGACACTGTAGGGATCCTATAGGACCCCAATCGGATTCCCATTGGAATCCAACGGAATCCTGTAGGACCCTGCAGGGATCCGATAGGATTCCAATATGATTCCTATAGTGTTCCTGGGGGATCCTGTAGGACCCTGTGAGAATCCCATAGAATTCCTGTAAGAGACCTATGGAATCCTACAGGATTCTGTCGGAGTCCTATAAGATTAAAAAAGAATTCCTACGGAATCCTGGAGGGGGGTGCGCAGCAGTCAAGTTTCGGTGGAGCTCCCTGAGCCACGATCCTCGAAAGGGGTGCGCCGAAATCAAGCCTCGGTGGAGCTCCCTGTGGGGCCAGGGCCACGATCCGTGAGAGGGGTGCGCTCTTTGGGGCCTGTATGGGAGCCCGCGGCAGCCCTTAAAGGACCTTCCGAGCAACGCCACCGGGCCCTGCAGACTCCCGCAGCGGCCTGGCGAGGCCTCGTGGCGTTGCTCGGACCAGGGGCCCTGCCGGGCCCGTGCGTGGCCCCGTGGCGTTGCTCGGGGGGGGGGGGGGGTGTCGGCAAACGGGCCTCCTCCAGTAGTGTCTCGCGAAAAAACAACAAAACAACAACAACAACAACAACAACAACAACAACAACAACAACAACAACAACAAAAACAACAACAACAACAACAACAACAATCATTTTACCGAACGCTCAGTTTCTCACAGGCCCGGTTTTCATACGACACCAGGCAATACCCCCACTTCGTGGGGGGGCATTACAAGCTCTACCAAATATCCAAACGACTCTTCGCGACACCCAAACCCAGCTTCCCGCCCTATGACGTTCCCGCCCTATGACGTTGGAACACTTCACTTCGTGGCGTGCGGACGACCGTGGCTACTACACTGGCGTGGGGTACACACCCACAGAACTTGGTCACTTATTCGGGGCGCGCGTGTGCCCAGCATCCTGCAATTGTGACATACAATACATGACACAGACAGACAGAGAGAGAGACAGAGAGCAGACAGAGAGAGAGACAGAGAGAGCGGAGTTGGTCACATTTTTGGGCAAGTTCCTGAGATCGTCGTGTTTTTTGTTGGTCTTGCGCGCGCGAATGTCCACTTTACTTTTTTTTTGCAAGGGAGTATTGAAATTTGATTATGTTAGAAAAAGAAAAAGTAGCTCGCGCGAGCTCATGTAACATAAATGTTGAAAAACCATTGGTTTTGTGGGAGTCGGACAGCGCGCGCGGGATGAAATTTGGACATTTTTTTTTGAAAAACCATTGGGTTTTTGATGTTTTTATGTTGAAATCGCTACGAAACCTAAGGTTCTGGAAGGATTTCGTCTTGCGCGCGCGAATGTCCACTGTACCTTATTTTTTGCAAGGGATTATTGAAATTTGATTATGTTAGAACAAGAAAAAGTAGCTCGCGCGAGCTCATGTAACATAAATGTTGAAAAACCATTGGTTTTGTGGGATTCGGACAGCGCGCGCGGAAGGACATTTTGACAATTTTTTCTTAAAAAACCATTGGGTTTTTGATGTTTTTATGTTAAAATCGTTACGAAACCTAAGGTTTTGGAAGGATTTCGTCTTGCGCGCACGAATGTCCACTTTACCTTATTTTTTGCAAGGGATTCTTGCAATTTGATCAAGTAAGAACAAGAATTTTCATTTTCTAGTGTTTTTTTGCAAGGGAAAACGAGCGTCAACAAAAAACCGGATCCGGAGCTCATCCACTTTTCTGAAGCTTTCGCGAAAAATGATGAAAATGTAGCTGCGGCCTAGGCGCGGCGCAGAGGTCGCGCACCAGGGGTCCCAACAATAATAATTCTTTAGAAGGAATAATGTTCAACAACAACAACAACAACAACAACAACAACAACAACAACAACAACAACAACAACAATCAATTTACCCTCATGCGCCATGCTTCCACATGACACATGCATCCATCTGGATAACACACCCCATCATGGGGGATTTTTCTGGCATGCGGGATCCGATATTCCCTCACCCAGATATCCCGCCAAAGAAGGTTTGGCCACCACCTCTTCCGAGGAACTTCAACATCCATAGCTCGGACGGCACATCGCCTTCGCAATCGCCTTGCGCATGCCCCGCATCTCAGAGGGAGAGGAAGAGGAAGAGGAGGGGGAGATGAAAGAGATAGGGAGGGGGAGGAGGAGAAGGGAGGGGGAGGAGGGGGAGGAAGGATGAGTAGTTGTAGTAGCAGCAGTTGATGATATTGTTGTTGCGGCTGTAGCACTAGTAGTAGTGGCAACGGTAGTAGTAGTCCAAGTAAGTAGAACTGGCTTGCGGCAGCCAAGCGTTCATAGCGACGTTGCTTTTTGATCCTCCTTTAATGTCTTCTCAAAAAGTTGGATGGTTCAGCACATCCAGGAAACCTATCGCTGGACCGGCCCAGATATGGTTCCAGAAGCGGCTCGGGAAGCTGCGCAGGCGCCAGAAGCAGAGAAGCACCACGTACGGGCGCCGGCTCGGGCGTCCGGCCCACAGCCGCTCCAGAATCGGCCCAGGACGGCTTCCCGGGCGCCGCAAGCAGAAATTCAGCATTTTCGAAAGAAAAATCTGTATTGGAATGGCCTCTTTTCGGCGCGATCGGACTGCCCGGGCGTCCGGCCCGGGAGCCGGGCCGGGTGCCGGCCGGGCCGGGTGCCGGCCCGAGCTCCGGAATCGGCCCGGACGGCCTCCCGGGCGCCGGAAGCAGAAATTCAGCATTTTCGAAGAAAAATCTGTGTTGGAATGGCCTTTTTTCGGCGCCGCCTCGGAACTCGATTTTCCGGCGCCCGGGCGCCGGCTCGGGCGCCGACCCGGGCGTCCGGCCCGGGAGCCGGGCCGGGTGCCGGCCAAGGTTTCGGAATCGGCCCGGACGGCCTCCCGGGCGCCGGAAGCAGAAATTCAGCTTTTTTGAAAGAAAAATGTGTATTGAAATGGCCTTTTTTCGGCGCCGCCTCGAAACTCGATTTTCTGGCGCCCGGGCGCCGGCTCGGGCGCCGACCCGGGCGTCCGGCCCGGGAGCCGGGCCGAGTGCCGGCCCGAGCTCCGGAATCGGCCCGGACGGCCCCCCGGGCGCCGGAAGCAGAAATTCAGCATTTTCGCAAGAAAAATATGTTTTGGAATTGTTTTTTTTCGGCGCCGCCTCGGAACTCGATTTTCCGGCGCCCGGGCGCCGGCTCGGGCGCCGACCCGGGCGTCCGGCCCGGGAGCCGCTCCCGGCGGCGAGCAAGAGCACCGAGCCCGTAAAAAAGGAGGAAGTCTCGAGCCGGAGCGTTGTTGTTGTTGGGGGGCCGGTTTTGGCGGAACCCCAAAACGCCTGAGCGTGAGCCTCAATTTCAGAGGAAATGCGGCCGGCGCCTCGGCGAGAGCGCCAGGGCGAATATAGGGGGTCCAACAATAATAATTGTTTAGTAATTAAGTTTCAACAACAACAACAACAACAACAACAACAACAACAACAACAACAACAACAACAACAACAACAACAACACAACAACAACAACAACAACAACAACAACAACAACAACAACAACAACAACAACAACAACAACAACAACAACAACAACAACAACAATTACTAGCACGTGGGGACACTCCGTTCTCACCAGTGCCAGGGTTTTCATAGGAGGCGGGCAATACCCCCACTTTGTGGGGGGGCCGGTTCAAGCTCTACCAAATTTCCAAACGACTCTTCGCCACCACCCACACCCAGCTTCCCGCCCTATGACGTTCGGACACTTCACTTCGTGGCATGCGGACGACCGTGGCTACTATTCAGGGCCCCGCGGCCGACGACGACGGCGTGCGCGCGCGAAGAAAAAACGAATGTGTCCCGCATGGTATTATTTGACAGGGATGATGGCCCTGGCAGGTGCGCAACCGTTGTTGCAGAAGTTCGAAAAAGTTGCTCGCAAAAGCCCGTTTGACAGAAATGTTTAAAAAGTGTTGGGTTTCCTACGAATCCGCAAGAGCGCGCGGGATGAAATTTTGACAATTTTTTGGTTTAAAACCATTGGTTTGTTGATGTTTTATGTTAAAATCGCTACGAAAACTAAGGTTTTGGAAGGATTTCGTCTTGCGCGCGCGAATGTCCACTTTACCTTATTTTTTGCAAGGGATTCTTGAAGTTTGGTTATGTTAGAACAAGAAATGTCCACTTTAGCTTATTTTTTTGCAAGGGAAAACCGATCGTAACAACACAACCGGATCCGGACCAACCCGTTTTGCCTGAGACTTCCTCGCGAAAGTGATGAAAATGAGGCTGCGGCCTAGGCGCGGCGGGGGGGTCGTGCACCAGGGGTCCCAACAATAATTATTCTTTAGAAGTAATAATGTTCAACAACAACAACAACAACAACAACAACAACAACAACAATTACAACAACAACAACAACAACAACAATCATTTTACCCGAACGCGTGGTGTTCTCCCCAGTGCCAGGGTTTTCATACGACACCAGGCAATACCCCCACTTCGTGGGGGGCATTACAAGCTCTACCAAATATCCAAACGACTCTTCGCGACCACCCAAACCCAGCTTCCCGCCCTATGACGTTGGGACACTTCACTTCGTGGCTTGCGGACGACCGTGGCTACTACACTGGCGTGGGGTACACACCCACAGAACCCAATGGTTTTTGGAGATTTCGGCGTGCGCGCGCGAAGAAAAAACGAATGTGTCCCGATGGTATTATTTGACAGGGATGATGGCCCTGGCAGGTGCGCAACCGTTGTCGCAGAAGTTCGAAAAAGTTGCTCGCAAAAGCCCGTTTGACAGAAATGTTTAAAAAGTGTTGGGTTTCCTACGAATCCGCAAGAGCGCGCGGGATGAGATTTTGACTTTTTTTTGTTGAAAAACCATTGGTTTTTTGATGTTTTTATGTTAAAATCGCTCCGAACACTAAGCTTTTGGAAGGATTTCGTCTTGCGCGCGCGAATGTCCACTTTACCTTATTTTTTGCAAGGGATTCTTGAAATTTGATTATATTAGAACAAGAAATGTCATTTTATAGTGTTTTTTGCAAGGGAAAACGGATTACAACAAAACAACCGGATCTGGATCACATCGTTTTACCTGAGGCTTCCTCACGAAAATGATGAAAATGTAGCTGCGGCCTAGGCGGCGCAGGGGGGGCGCGCACCAGGGGGCCCAACAATAATTATTCTTTAGAATTAATAATGTTCAACAACAACAACAACAGCAACAGCAACAGCAACAGCAACAGCAACAACAACAACACCAAGGCTGTTCACCCTTATATGCTCGAATGTCCAATAACGCGTATTTCCCATACAGTCGATACCCGCCCTCTTCGTCTTCGATCGAACCTCTTTTGGGAGGTAAACCTTTCTTCCCTGCAGGCCGGGCCCCGGCAAACGGCGGGGCGGCCGCGGACCGTCGGCCTGGCCAGCGGCAGCGCTGATCGGCGGGGCGGCCGCGGACCGTCGACCCGACCCCAAGAGGGACGGACAGGGGACCGACCACGACGACGACGACGACGACGACGGCGACGACGACGAGCGAAAGCGAGAGCGAGAGAACGACAGCAGGGCCACGAAGGGCACGAAGTAGGCCACGAAGGGCGACAGCGGGGACACGAAGGGAATGCGTATGGGGCCACGAAGAACGCGAACGAGCGGGGGCCACGAAGTGCAGATAATGCGGGGCCACAAAAGGCAATTATGGGGCCACTGAGGGTAGCAACTGGGCCACGTAGGACAATGAGGGGGACACACATGGCGACAGCGGGGCCACGAAAGGCATGCACATGGGGCCACAACGGGCGCGACTCCTGGGTGCCTGGGTGTCGGGAACGCGGCGCTTAGGCAAATTGCAAAAAATTCCAACGCAAGGCCATTCTTCAGTAAGTTGCGAGCAAATCTCCAGCGAGAGCGCGACTCCAGAGCGCCGGGAGAGCGATTCCTTAATGAACTGTAAGGAAGTCCCTAGCGAGAGCACGATTCCTAAATCCGCCGGCCCCCTGGTGGGGCCACCAGGCTGTAGGCCCGTGATTCGCAGTTTCGAGTACCAGTTGTAGCTTGTAGTTTCCAGTGTTACAATTCTGCTTCTTGCTGGTTACTGTAACTAGTTGATTGACCGCGCGAGGGGGGGGGAGGCCCAAACCCGATTTTTAGCACCCCCTGGGCGCGTTGTCTGAACTGCTGGGGAGGCTCGAAATCGACACCCCTCACGCAGATCCGCGGGGTCAGGGTCCAAAAACACATGGGATTTGCTACATTTCTGAAATTCGGTGCCATTCCTCACGCAGATCCGCGGGGTCAGGGTCCAAAAACACAAGGGATTTGCAACATTTCTGAAATTCGGTCCACCCCTCACGCAGATCCGCGGGGTCAGGGTCCAAAAACATATGGGATTTGCCACATTTCTGAAATTCGGTGCCACCCCTCACGCAGATCCGCGGGGTCAGGGTCCAAAAACACATGGGATTTGCCACATTTCTGAAATTCGGTCCCACCCCTCACGCAGATCCGCGGGGTCAGGGTCCAAAAACACATGGGATTTGCTACATTTCTGAAATTCGGTGCCACCCCTCACGCAGATCCGCGGGGTCAGGGTCCAAAAACACATGGGGATTTGCTTCATTTCTGAAATTCGCTGCCACCCCTCACGCAGATCCGCGGGGTTAGGGTCCAAAAACACATGGGATTTGCAACATTTCTGAAATTCGGTGCCACCCCTCACGCAGATCCGCGGGGTCAGGGTCCAAAAACACATGGGGATTTGCCACATTTCTGAAATTCGGTGCCACCCCTCACGCAGATCCGCGGGGTCAGGGTCCAAAAACACATGGGATTTGCCACATTTCTGAAATTCGGTGCCACCCCTCACGCAGATCCGCGGGGTCAGGGTCCAAAAACATAAGGGATTTGCCACATTTCTGAAATTCGGTGCCATCGGCCTCGCATGAAGTTCCGATACTGCTGCACGACAGCGCCAGAGCCTCATGACTTAGCTCTTCCATGGCCCATTCTCCGAGAGAGGGGGCCGGCGGCAGGGGGCGAAGCCCTTACGGATAAAATGCGAGGAAGTCTCGGGCGGGAGCGGGGGTCCTGGCTAAATTGCAAGGAAGTCTCAAGCGGGAGCCGTTGTTGTTGTAACCCAGGGGCCAGGGGCCCAGCTTGAGCAGGAAGATTTTCCCTGACAAAAAAACAGGGTGCGAGCGTCGAGGGGCACACTTTGAATGAGAAAAACGGAAACAACAACAGCAACAGCAACAGCAACAGCAACAGCAACAGCAACAGCAACAACAACAATCATTTTAAGACTGTTCGCCCTTATATGCTCGAGTGTCCAATAACGCGTATTCCCCAAACCCTCGATACCCGCCCTCTCCGTCTTCGATCGAACTCCTTTTGGGGGGTATACCTTTCTTCCCTGCAGGCCGGGCCCCCGCAAACGGCAGGGCGGCCGCGGACCGTCGGCCTGGCCAGCGGCAGCGCTGATCGGCGGGGCGGCCGCGGACCGTCGACCCGACCCCAAGAGGGACGGACAGGGGACCGACGACGACGACGACGACGTCGACGACGACGGCGACAACGACGACGACGACGGCGACGACGACGAGCGAAAGCGAGAGCGAGAGAGAACGACAGCAGGGCCACCAAGGACACGAAGTAGGCCACGAACGGCGACAGCGGGGACACGAAGGGAATGCGTATGGGGCCACGAAGAGCGCGAACGAGCGGGGGCTACGAAAGGCAGATAATGCGGGGCCACAGAAGGCAACGATGGGGCCACTGAAGGTAGCAATTGGGCCACGTAGGACAGTGAGGGGGCCACACACGGCGACAGCGGGGCCACGAAGGGCATGCACATGGGGCAACCACGGGCGCGAACGAGCGGGGGCCACGAAGGGCATACCTATATGGGGCCACGAAGGGCAGCGAGGGGGCCACGAAAGGCCGCAACGGGGCCACGAAGGGCAGCGAGGGGGGCACGAAGGGTTGCAACGGGGCCACGAAGGGCTGCGAGGGGGCCACGAAGGGCCGCAACGGCGACAGCGGGGCCACGAAGGGCATGCACATGGGGCCCACACCGGCGCGAACGAGCGGGGGCCACGAAAGGCATACGTATATTGGGCCGCGGAGGGCAAGAACGGGGCCACTGAGGGCAGCAACGGGGCCACGAAGGGCAGCGAGGGGGGCACGAAGGGCGACAGCGGGGCCACGAAAGGCATGCATATGGGGCAACCACGGGCGCGAACGAGCGGGGGATGCGAAGGCATATATATATATATATATATATATATATATATATATATATATATATATATATATATATATAATAATGGGGCCACGAAGGGCAGCGAGGGGGCCACGAAGGGCCGCAACGGGGCCACAAAGGGCAGCGAGGAGGCCATGAAGGGTTGCAACGGGGCCACGAAGGGCTGCGACGGGGCCACGAAGGGCAGCGAGGGGGCCACGAAGGGTTGCAACGGGGCCACGAAACAAAGCGAGGGGGCCACGAAGGGCTGCAGCGGGGCCACGAAGGGCAGCGAGGAGGCCACGAGGGGCTGAAACGGGGCCACGAAGGGCAGCGAGGGGGCCACGAAGGGCTGCAGCGGGGCCACGAAACAAAGCGAGGGGGCCACGAAGGGCTGCAACGGGGCCACGAAGGGCAGCGAGATCCTAGGTAATCTCTGAGGAAATCCTAAGCGTGAGCGCGGCTCCTGGGTGCCTGGGTGTCGGGAGCGGGGCGCTGAGGCAATTTGCAAGAAATTCCAACGCAAGGGCGCTTTTCTATTCTAAATTGCAAGCAAGTCTCCAGCGAAAGCGCGACTCCAGAGCGCCGGGAGAGCGATTCCGGAATAAATTGTAAGGAAGTCCCAAGCGAGAGCGCGATTCCTGAATAAAATGCGAGGAAGTCTCGGGCGGGAGCGGGGGTCCTGGCTAAATTGTGAGGAAGTCTCAGGCGGGAGCCGTTGTTGTAGTCCGGGGGGCAGGGGGCCAGTTTGAGCAGGAAGACTTTCTTTGACAAAAAATAAAGTGCGAGCCCCGTGGGGGGCACTTCAATGGAAAAAAAATCAACGTGCAAGGGTGGGGGGGATCAACAAGAATTATTCTTCAAGAGTGAGAGTTCAACAACAACAACAACAACAACAACAGCAACAGCAACAGCAACAGCAACAGCAACAGCAACAACAACAACAACGATTTCGGTGGGCGGCCGGACCCCCCATATCCAGGTTCCCGGTTCTGGGTTCCTGGCAGATTCCAGTGGGCTGCGGGGTTCACGGGTTTCCGGGTTCCTGGTCGATCTTCTTATCGATCGGTTTCACCATCGATCTCATTACCCACCTCTCTATCGATCTCACCATCGATCTCACAATCGATCTCACTGTCGATTCCATAAGCGATTTCACTGTAGCTCGCACGAGCGATCTCATGACCGGTCTCATGATCGATCTCATTGAATCGAGTTCACTCTCGGTCTCACGATCGACCTTACAATCGTCCTCACCCTCGATTCGATTGTAGATCTCACGATCGATCTCACAATCGATCAAAATGTCCATATTCTTAATAAATCATCAAACCACCCACTGATTGTTTTTTGTCTCTGGGTTTTTTTTTGTTTCAGTCGGCGTTTCTCCCAGCGGGGAAACGGCCGCTTTACGGAGCCGGCAGGGGGGAGGCCTAAAATATTCGAAGCGCCCGGACAACCGCCCTCCTCCTCCTCCTCTTCCTCCTCTTCATCCTCTTCCTCGTCCTCCTCCTCCTGCTCGAACTCCTCCTCCTCCACCGCCTCCACCTCTGCCTCCGCCTCCGCCTGCGCCTCCTTTTCTTCTTCTTCTTCTTATTATTATTATTATCATTATTACTATTACTATTATTATTAGTATTATTATGCTTATTCTTCTTCTTACTATTATTATTATTACTACTCCTCCTCCTCCTCCTCTTCCTTTTCCTCCTCCTCCTCCCCCACCTCCTCCCCCTCTTCCTCCTCCTCCTCCTCCTCCTCCTCCTCCTGCTCCTCCTCCCCATCCTCCTCCTACTCTATTTCTATCTCCCAGGGCGGAGGAGGTTTGTGACGCACCTCAGCCAACACGGGACCTACCCCTCCCGCTGGGTGGCGCTCCAGGGGGCGCCAGCCACTTACGCCACCAGCAGGGAGGCTAGATCAGTCTCGGAGTCGAAACTGTGCATGCTGGTTTGGGGTCCCCGTGTTCTCCCCGTAGAGGCGGGCGGCCTCGTCCGCCAGCTGTTCAGGCGTGAGGCCGAAGCGGGCAGCACACTCGCTCTCACTCAACCGCTCCCCCCACGACGACGACGACCATGACCCCACCCTCCCACCGCCCAAGGTCCGGAGGTCAGCCGTAGACGTGGTGGCCAGGATGGCCACATCCGCATGGGTGGCAGGCCTCGTTGGGCCTCCTTGTATTGCGGGGCCCAAGACGGGAAACAAAGTTTCCTGACACGGCCAACCGTAGGCGTGGTTCAGGGGCGGCTTAAGGATTTGACCGCCCCCCAGCTGTAACCCCCACACTGAAGGCACACAAGGACGGTCCCCCCACCAACCACCCGCTCACCATCAGGGCCAAACACAGTGACCTTGCCCAGCGAATAACCGAGCATGTTGGTGAAGGCGACCAATTCGTCATGCTGGGGATCTGTAAGAACCAACGGGCGGGCACCACTTCGAATGCTCGGCAAGGTCAGCTGCTGGGGACGAGGTCGGCCCGAACCGACCCCATCAGGCCCCGAGGGGTGCTCTTCCTCCTCCTCCTCCTCCTACTCCTCCTCCTCCTCCTCCTCCTCCTCCTCCTCCTCCTCCTCCTCCTCCTCCCCCCCACTCCCTGGACACCGGCCTCCCAAACTAGCCCCCCCTTGCAAGGGGTAGGGGTTCGAACCAGGAGGGGAGGCCCACCCCCGCCTGTCTAAGGGGAGAGGGAGTTCGAACCAGTGGGGGGGGGCCTCCCTCAACAAAATCCTACTGGTGCACGATCAATCTCTGATACCCTACGATAGCCGGACTGAACTTCATTAGTGTCCTAAGCGGACTCGGTCCAAATCGACTGGAAACCAACGATATCTGGATCCAGCTCTACTTGAATCCCACTGAGGTTCGATCCAGTTCTTATAGAATCTGACTATAGTTGCCTGGATGTTGATAGCATCCTGGTCGGGATCAACCCAACTCGACTGAAACCCTACTATAATTGGATCAAACTTTAAAAGCATGATCATCGGGCTCACTTCAACTCTAATTGAATCCGAACCCAGACATGCGACGTCCGGATTTTTTTCAATACGGCGTCCCGAGAAGTCCCGACCCTTACCTGGGGACCGATTTTTCGTCCTGAGTCGCTTTTGTTGACGGTCCCGAGGCCCGGCGAGGGCCCTCCGAGGCCGAAAATATAGAAAAACCTCCGTTCCTGATCTGCTTGAGGACGCGGTCACGTCCGGGAATTTTGCCCGATCCACAAGAATCTTACTGGGGGTTCCATTCAGCCCGAATGCAATCCTACTAAAGCTCGGCTGCCGTCGTTGCCGTTGCTCGACGGTGCAGGCGGGCGCCGGCAGCGGCGCTCACCGCTGGCGGAACAATCCAGATCGGCGGACGTCAGGGCACTCCCGCCGTAGCGGATGCTAATAAAACAGCAACGGGCCCTGAACCACCTCCTCCCTCCCCTTCTCGATCCTCGACCTTCGAACCTCCTCCTCCTCTCCTCCCCCATCCGCATCTCCTCCAACACCTCCTGCGCACCGAACGCGAAGCGGAAACGAGGAGGAGGAGGCGGGCGAGGAGGAGGGAACCGTCCACAAGAGGAGGCAAGCGGACACGAAGCGAGCAAGGGAAAGAAAAGAAAGAGGCGGACACGAGGCAACGGGAGAGAGGATGAGTCCGATGTCCAGCTCAGCCACCGCGAAACAGGCGGGCAGCGACCTCGCTTCTCCGAGCAAGAGCTCGAGCTCGGGCCGCCCTTAAGCGGTGGGGACTTCGAAAGGAGTGAGAGGAACGCAGAGAGTGGTGAGACGAAAGAAGGAGATCGGCAGCGATCGCCATCGACAGCAACTGGTCAACGTCGGCACAGAGAGGGATATGAAAGAGCATACGTTGGTTGAGACGGAAACGGGGAAAATCGTCGGGCAGGCAAGGCAGGAGAGCAGTGAGGGGAGGGTTCGTCATTGGACATTCGAAGTAGTGCCGCACGTGATCGCCTCCAACAGCATATCATCCGAAACGACAGCTTTGAGGGCCCTGCTTGAATCTCCCCGTGGTGCTCCACCCATTGAAGATAGATCTGAGAACGGCAATAAGGATACGTTGGAGCAGGTGTGTTCCAATTGTCTCAATATGCCGATAACACGTGTCAACTTCGATGTCGGAGATCCGTGGTTCAAAGTGCTGAAGACGGGCTCGAAGGTACATAGTAATGGGAGGGAGCGGTAGAGCAAGAAGATCGCGAGAAACTTTGGATTGGAGTTGAAGGGTAGTATGAGAAAAGAAACCAGGAATAGCAGTAAGTTGATCGTGAGTACGAATGAGATGGGAGAAGAATGAATCGGCAGCCCACTGCTGGTGCTTGGGAATGAGGAGACGTTCATCACTCTCTTGAGCATCTTCTAATATCTGTCGGCAACGGTCAAACGCTGGACTCTCCACTGCAACTCGGAAAGCTGCAGCGCGACATTATATCTCTAGGTTGCGGAGCTGGATGTCTAGAAAGATCTGCTTGGCGTGCTGAAGAAGAGGAGGCGGGAAGGCATGTCGAGGACCGTTGGTGAGTTGTTGATGGGCTGCCCGAACAGCAGTAAGTGATGAGATGGTGGGTAGAACTGTCCGACATACATGGGGGCGGGGAAGGCGAGGAGGTTGCAGGCGGAGATGCTCGGGAACAGACCTAACCCCAACGTCTTGACATGGGAAACCCGCGTTGCAAAGGTGGCCAGGGGCCCAGCCCAGGAGGCCTCGGGACCGCAAACCCCAAGGAACAGGCCGAGGTATCGGCCCGACCGCAAAACTTTGAACCTCTGGCTTTTGATCCCGCGGAGGCGGAGCACCCGAAAAACATCCGAGGGAGAAACGTCGTCAAACAGAACAAGCACAGTTTTCCCCAGACTGGGGTAGAGACTGGCCGCTCGAGCAGCACGGACAAATTCGTGAATGAGCACCGTAAAAGTCTCAATAAGGTTACTTGCCACAACTCATATGTCATCGGCGAAACCACACAGCCGCGAGGGGGAGACGCTAATGGCTTGAGCCATTTTCCGAACACTAGGATCGAACACAAGGGCCCACATGGTCCCAGAGAGCGGGCAACCCTGTGTCACTCCTCGGCGGCATTGAATCTTCCAGCACCTCTGGCCACGAAAGACGATGGTAATATCCATGTCCTGGTAGAGGGCTTGCAGCATGGCTATCATCGGAAGCGGCAACTGCATGGCATACAGTACAGCGAAGAGGAAGGCATGGGCGATAGAGGGGGAGGCGCTGGCAATATCAAACATCGCGCGCCCAGCCAGAGGATGCCCTTCGACACTTCCCCAGACCAGGGCACGCGACTCCATTTCGATAAGGTTGTCGACGAGTTGACGCCCTCGAGCGAACCCCCTTTGAACATGGTTAACCGTGATCTCAGCAAGATCCCGAAGAAAGTAGTTGATCGATGTCGAAATTATGTTGTTGTCGGAATTGCTTAAACTGATCGGCCTGGTAGCATCGGCTTCCCGTCTGACTTGGACGTCGTCGCCAGGTTGGGCGCCCTCGGGCAGGAAGGCGCCGAGGGCTTCGTTGAAATCGGGCGGCAACTGCTGGGTGCGGAGAAAATGGAGGTAGAAATCAAACAAAATCCTGGCACCGTTGTCGCGAGCCCTCCAAACCGAGTAAGGAAGCCCGTCTGGGCCAGGGGCCGGGTCCCAGAGCCCATGGAGAAGGTCCTGGAATTGAATAAACGAGAGAGTGAAGGAGGAGAGCGGGGGGGCAGCCTGCACAGACGGCAGGCAGGCCTGAATCGCCTCATCCTCAACCTGGCGGGGGCGCAAACACCTGAGACTAGTGGGTCCGAAGAAGCTCGGCAGCAGCGTCGGGGTCCTCGGCGGGGGCCCCTTCGCTGTCAAGAACGCAGGATAAAGAGAGCCGACGGAGCTTAAACGACCGCGCCCCTCGGATGGCCTGCAGGGCATTGGTCCTGGCGTTTTTTTTTTTTGGGGGGGGAATCGGATTTGTGATTATCGTCCATCAGCCTGTCAATGTACTGGTGATGAAGCTCAGTGGGGTACTTGTGGAACCCCTCGGCGTCGATAGGCCCCTTCGGCTCTGCGCTGAAATACTGGGGCAGAGTAGGGAAAGCGCGGCATGCTCGTCGCAGGACTCCGTCCCGTTGGAGACGGCGTGCTCGAACGGCAGCAAGCGTCCAGGAAATCTTATCGACGTCAAGTGTAGGGCCAAAGCCCTCTAGTTCCCGTAGCGCGTTCTTTTTCGCAATGTACGCAATCTCTTTAAATTCGGCAAGGGCAGTGACAGGATGGTGACTGAGGTGATGAGTCGACGTCAATTGATTAATGCACTTGGCGAAGATGGGACGCTGGGAGACCCAGGAAGGGATGCGGAGCAAAAGGCCCGCAAGAGGGATGGTGACCAAGAAAGACAGGGACGTGGCCACTAGCAGCAGGGAGAGCATAGGTAGGACCAATAACTCCAGTGGTCGGCCGAAGGTCGATGAGAGTAGAAGTGGGACAATTGGGATAAAGCGTAGGCGCTGTCTGTTCGACTTCAATATAGGACGAGAAGGTAGCACCGAAATGAGAGCGAACTCCGCAGGTGGAAGACTCTTGCGGCTCTGCAAGCTGGCGGGCCAGATACTCTCGCTACTCCCCAGCAGCGTAGAAATTGAAATCGCCTCCAGGAACGCACGTAGCCTGCGAGGGCGGAAGCGTGTGCGCATGTACTCTGTCGAGAAAATCCCGTTTCCCTCCAGGAGGGAGACTAGGGCCGACGCGGATGCCGCAGGTCTGCAGCGCTCCGAGCTCGCCGCGAAGAAGAACCTGGAGCGCCCGTCCAGAAACAATCGGGGTTTCCAGCACCTGGGAGAAGGCCACGGCAAAACGCTCAGAGATCATGATAACCACTCCGCCCGAGGAAGAGGAAGCACAAAACGTCCAAAAACATCGAACATCAGGATATTCACGACGTAGGTTCTCTAGATCTTCTCGCTGTCCATGCATTTCTTGCAGAATAATGAAATGATATTTGCGTGAAAGAGTAGTGAGAATATTCGGCGTGCGCTTGCGGAAAATACGATCAGAATGAATACTGGCGAAGATCGCGGCGATATTCCAAGTGGCGATGAGGACAGAAGAGCGGGGAAAGAAGGGGAAGTCGACGGGGCGGTGGGCGGAGGAAGAGCGAGGTTGCCTTGAAACTTGCCTGCGTGCCCGACAAGGAACAGCTTCAAGCGAAGAGCTCGCGTCACTATCTGAACAGGTGGAAGAGGAAGACGGGACAGAAGACAACAACGGAAGAGGGGAGTCTGGAGAAACAGAGCAGCACTGCTTGCCCCTACCTCACTCGGCGCGAGCAGCATCTTCCTGAGCGATCTTCTGCAGCGCGTCGGAGATGATGGCGGTGCACTGGGCCTCGTCGAAGCCCCACTCGAGGAGGTTGGAAATACATGGCTTGATATCGATCGAACCCGATCCGTTGGGAGAGAGGTGGAAGAGCTCCCAGCAGCCGATGGTGTTCTGCACGAAGAGGAGCCCGCGAGGGCCATTGGTCCCTAGCTCGAACTCCTGGGTCCACTTGGAATGGCGCTTGAGAACGGCGAGGGCTCCTTCCCACATTTTGCCCATCACTCGCTGCTCTCGCGGGTGCCGACGCTTTGGTCGTGGCGAGCCTTGAGCGAGAGCACCTCCATGGTCCTGGGGTCCTGCCATTGAATCAGCAACGGGTTCTGACGCACGGCGTTGACGAAGGAGCTGCACTCCTCAGCGGATGCGAAGGTGATAGAGTAGGAGGTGGAGAGGGCGTAGATCTTGGGCGTAGGCGGAGAGGAAGTACCCTGGGCGGCGGTGGTCTGGATGGTCTCCCAGTGGGCCCTCAGGGTCGTGGCTAGCAACTTCCTGGGAAATCCACCAATCCATGCCTTGGTTTTGTCATTGAGTTGGTCATCGCTGGCTTGGTGGCCTGTATTGTCGTCGCCACCATGTCCAGAGCCAAACCCAAATATCCGTCAACGTTTCCGACTTGTGTGAGATAAACCAACTGAGGTACTGCCTGTTGAGCTTCCAGCGGCTGGCGATTCCAGGTCCCCCTCGAACATGGCCATCTTGGCGTCTATCTTGAAAAGGATGGCGGCCTCGGCGGCGGCGTTGATCGAGCCGTTGGCGGATGATTCGAGTACGGCGACGCGAGCTGTGAGAGCTTGAACTGAATGATCTGTTGTGGCCAGAGAGTTTCGCACAGCCACAATCTCGGACGAGACGTTGCCCATCCGCTCCATCAGCTGATTGACATTGGTCCATGTGTTCTTTGGTGAGAGCCATGGCGAGAGGGAAGCCCACGAGGCGGGGAGCTCACGTGGGGATCGGAGGAGAGAAACAAAATTGTCGGCTTGCGCTCGCGCGCAAGTTCGCTCCGAAGAGGAGCTGCCCACTCAGGTGCAGAAGCAGTGTGCCCCAGCTGCCCTCAGCACTTGAGCCAAAATGGCAACGGAGAGGCGGGGGAGGAGGAGGAGGAGGAGGAGGAGGAGGCGGGGGAGGAGGAGGAGGAGGAGGAGGAGGAGCCGTCGTGCTGATGGAGCGGCACGTGCAGCCGTCGTGCTGAGGAGCGGCACGCTGGAGAAGGAACGGGGTGGCCCTCTGAGCTTTTCTGGCCACGGTCGAGCCTCGGACACGCAGATGCGAGGGACGGCCCAGAAACCAGAGCCCCTCGCTAGCCTTAAGTCGGGCCTGGCAGGGGGATCTTGGATGAAAGATAGAAAATAGTCAGACAATACCCCACAAATGGTCTAACAGTAGTAAAACATCGTCCCCAGGCTATGTTTGACTATTCTTGTGGAGGGGCAGGCCCGACTTAACCTTGGCCCAGAGTGGTCCGTGTGTCAGCATTGCGCGGCTCACTACAACCCCTCGTCAACAGTAGCCTGCAACATGCCCTGCGAAGCCGAAGTATACAACTGCGGGGAGGCATTTGCTTGCACAACGCTGCGTGCGAAGTACTCGTGCGCGCCGCCCCGCCAATGTCGGTCACCACCGAACTTCCGATTCGCTGCCTGTCAGACCACCTTTGCCTTGGCCCCGACTTTGGAAGGGCGTCGCGTCGGCATCGAAGGGCGCGCCGGCCTAAAGGGGGCATGCCCGCCGTTGTTGATGTGGATGTTGACGAGGACAGTGGAAGACAAACAAGAAACACACATACCCAAGCCCTTCGAACCTCGATCCTCGAACCTCTGTCCCTCCTCCTCCTCCTCCTCCTGCTCTGCCTCCCGTCCATTTTCCTCCTCTTCCTCCCGTCCTCGTCCTCCTCCTCATCCACCTCCTCCCGTCCTCCTCCTCCTCTTCCTCCCGTCCTCCTCCTCTTCTTCCTCCTCCTCCTCCTCGCTCGTCACTCTTCTTCCTCCTCGATCATCGCTCTTCACCCCGCCAGCTCCGCCTCATTCCGCTCCCCGTTCCAGGCGCCCTGCTGTTCCTCCTCCTCCTCCTGAGATCCTCCTCCTCCTGCCCGACCACCTTCTCCGCCCCTGAGATCCTCCTCCTCCTCCTCCTCCACCTCCTCCTCCTCCGCTTCTTCATCCTCCCCTGAGATCCCTCTCCTCCTCCTCCTCCTCCTCCTCCTCCTCCTCCTCCTCTTCCTCCTCCCCCTCCTCCTCCTCGTCTTCCTCCTCGTCCTCCTCCTCCCCCTCCACACTCCTCGCCCCCCCCCCTCCCTGCTGCCCATTCCCCGCTCCCAGTTCCTCGCCCCCTCCCTGTATGTATGCCTGCCTGCCTGTCTGTCTGTCTGTCTCTCTCTGTCTGTCAGTCAGTCAGTCTGTCTGTCTGTCTCTGTCTGTCGGTCTCTGTCTGTCTCTGTCTGCCCTGACGAGGTTGGGGGAGAGGGTGCCGAAACGCGCCCCGACTTGAGCAAGGCATGGGGGTGCACACCCGACGTGTCTGGCTGCTGCTCCTGGGAGGAGCCTGTGCTCAGGGGAGCTGCAGACACCGCTCAACGAACTGATGCTAACCGAACCTGGCGGGTGGGCCCGTTCTCCATTTGATGGGGGTCACCCCGATGTTCGCCAGAGGCCATTCTCCGATGGCCTCTCTGGAGCTTCGCGCGCGCCTCCTCCTCCTCCTCCTCCTCCTCGTCTGCCTCCTCCTCCTCCCTTTCGTTCCCCGCCCGTCGTTCCCCGCTCCCCACTCAGACGTGTCGGAAAGGCTGGCCGGGCGTTGCGCCTGACACTTACTCATAACTCATGGTCCTGGGGCTTCAACATGCTGCAAAAATTTCACGGATGGAGAGCGGGCAGTTTTCAAAACGTGGTAATCGCTTTAGCGCTGTGCACAGTCGTCGTAAAACTTGCAACGGCTTCGTGGATGGAAGGCGGGCCGTTTTCAAAATGCGGGTCTCGCCTGTTAGCCGCGCGCATTCGTCTTAGAAGTTTGCAAAAGCTTCACGGATGGATGGCGGGCGGTTTCAAAATGTGGATCTCGACCTTAGCGCCGCGCACATTCGTGTTCAAGATTTGCGAGAGCGTCGCGGATGGAGTGCGAGTGGTTTCCCATGTATGGCGGTCGCCACAGCGCCACGCACATTTGTTTAACAATATTGCAGGAATGTCACTGATGGGAGGCGGTTCGCGCACAATTCGCCCCAAGACATTACAGCAATTTTCAGGATTCTTTTGGCCGCCGTATCAGACATGGTGTTTTGGCACGGCCTAGGACTGTCAAGGCGCCAACAGTCGCAATGGCTCCCTGCGTGAAGTCCCAAGAATTGTGCCACGTCACAGTTCAGGACCGTCACGGCGCAGCAGTAACGCAGCGTTGGAATCACAGAACTGGTGTTTTGAGTGACGACTGCCTTGCACAGGGACAGTTTTACCGAAGGGTTGTTTCTATCGGGGCACTTCCCTCAGTGAAAATCACTTGGAATAGAAACCTACGAAGAAGGGATCCTGGAGAGAGAGGGCGTGGTGCAACATCGTTGATACATCTTCGGTTTACGCTGGTCCTCCTCCTCCCCTTCTCCTCGCCCCCCGCTCCCCGCACCCCGCTCTCCGCTTGCCGCCCCCCGCCCCGCTCTCCCCACTCCCCGCTCCCCGCTCATCCTCCTCGCTACTCGCTCCACGTTCCTCTCTCCTCGCCCCCTGCCCCTCCTCATCGTTCCTCGCTCGGTCCTCGGTCCTCGGTCCTCGGTCCTCGGTCCTCGGTCCTCCCACCTCCTCCTCCTCCTCCTCCTCCTCCTACTCTTAGAAAAATGATAGGAGCTGTTCTCTTGAACGCTGATCAAACTTGAACAACACGTCGGCGGACGGACGATGATCACAAGTCGGGCGGCCTGTGGCTGTGGCTCACTAGCTGTCTTATCCTGCTTACCCAAGCGAAACAATACGAACGAACACCCCCATTCGGGTGAGAAACCGGATGTGGAGACGGGTGGAATCTGAAAACGCACAGGAGATTCGGCAACGTGTGTTGGAAACAAATGGGCAACGCAGTGGCGCCAGGACTCCATCCTAGCAAGTCACACTAAAAAGTGAAGAGACATTGGAAGCAGAACTGGTGCAATCAGAAGGCGATTATGATGTGGGCGTAGATGTGCAGAGTATTCCTAATACCCGATACACCAGTTGTAAGCGCCACGAAGCACCAAATCATGCAGAATGACTCGCATCTTCCATAGTGTAGATTTGTTAGTGGTGTAGATGCGCACCTGGATCTCAACTGATCCTAACCTCAAGTCTCCGACAAAACGGCACGACATGGTACCCGGGATATGAATTACAACTCCTGGAAGCCTCCCATGTCATCTGCGCCACGCATCCACGTACGCAGACACCCTCCGACGAACTCTGCATGCAGCTTCAGGGAGGTTGGCGGTGCAGAACATCGCTGGCTCTCAGCGGTGATCCAAGCATCGCCGCCAGCCCCTCCCCTGAGGCCCAGGAACAATCCATTGGATGGGTGTCTGTTTGCGTGCGGGCGGATCGTCCTGCGGGATCCCCCCTGCGCCGCCTCTCCCTTTCTCTCGCCGCTCGGCGTCTTGCTCCTCCGCCCCTCGGCCGTCGGAGGCGCGCGCCGTGCCGCTCCAGCGCAGCCGCCACGGGGAGGGCGGGGGCGAGGACGGCGAGGGGGAGGGGCGCGAGCACGACGAGGACCCCGAGCTCGGAGGGAGGAGGAAACGGAGGAGGAGGAGGAGGACGAGGGAGGAGGAGGAGGACGACGAGGAGGAGGAGGAGGAGGAGGAGGAGGAGGACGACGACGAGGAGGAGGAGGACGAGGAGGAGGAGGAGGACGACGACGACGACCCCGAGCCTGACAGGCCCACCCCGCCCTGGACCGAGCGGGTTCGCCATCGGGGGGCTGTCGCCGATCTGTCGGCGAGGCATCGCCGACTCCAGATCGATGTGTCCGCCCCCCCGAGCCGGTCCCCCCTTATCTAGGGCTCCCAACTTCGCGCTTCGCGCTGCGCGAAGCGCGAATAACTTCGCGCTCTCGCGCCGCCCCCCCCAAAGGGAGAATAGGAGGACGAGGAGGAGGGGGAGAAGGAACGAGGACCGCGAAGCGCGAATAACTTCGCGCCCTATGATCGATGTGTCCGCCCCCCCGAGCCGGTCCCCCCTTATCGGGTGTTGCTAGAAGTGCCCCTGGCCCAAGGTGCCCCCAGGATTTCCAAGGAGGCCCCCACGGCCTGAAGAGCACCCCTCACGGGGCCCAGAGGGTCCCATGGGGCTCCCGAATTGGGCGAAAAGCTGGGGGCACCCTGGGCCAGGGGCACATTTAGCAACCCCCGACCTTGCCCTGAGATCCAACGCCGCAAAGCAATTGCAACATCGCGAACGCACGCGAAACCAGTGCGACAAACGATCATCCAGGAGGCATCGGATACACCTCGCAAATAACGTGCATCCACACGAGAGTAGAATGGTGATGGAGAGGAGGGGGAGAAGAAGCATCGGAGGACCCTTAGATCCGACGCTGCGGAACAGCTGCCACATCGCGAAACAAAAATCTAGGTCAACAGGTTTCTGGGAACTCGAATTTGGAGTTTGGGATCTCGGATTAAAAGTACTCGATTTCGAGGTTAAGACTCAACCCGAAGTCAGGAATTGAAAATTTCGATCCCGCGCTCGCGATATTGAAACACCGAGGAAGTGTTACTTAAAATCTGGGACTTCCCAAATTGCATGCAAAAACACATACGTATGAACTTCCGAGATTGGAGCATTGAAAGTCCCATAAGGTTGTTTCAATAAATTGTTCAATGGTCAATTTCTCAATCTGGGATGTTCTAAATTGACAAATCCAAGTTCTTTAGTGTCGGAACGATGCTCTCGGATCTCAGAGCTGCGAGGCTGTCCCACGCAAAACGGGCCACAGCGCCTCGCGATCGATATCTCGGAGCCCGACGTTGTGAGGATGTCTCAGGCGCAACGGACCAGAGCGCCTCGCGACCAACATCTCGTAACTCAGAGATGCGAGGATGGCTCATGCGAAACGGGCCAGATCGCCTCGCGAGCGGCATCTCGGAGCCCAGAGCTGCGAGGATGTCAGTCGAGACGAGCCGACGCGCCTCGAGAGCGGCCCGTGTCCAGAATTGGGAGGATTGCTCAAGCGAAACGGGCTGGAGCGCCTCGCGAGCAGCATCTCGGAGTCCAGAGCTGCGATAACTCCTAAGACGAAACGGGCTGGAGCATCTCGCGAACGACATCTCAGAGCCCAATGTCGCGGACCGAGCGGAACCAAAAGGGAAAACCACGGCACGGCTTCACAGGTTCCTTGAAAGGGGGTAGGCGACAAAATACCTCCTCTCATCTGCTCCTTTCCTCCTCCTCCTCCTCCTCCTCCTCCTCCTCCTCCTCCTCCCCCTCCCCCTTCACCTCCTCGGCCTCCTCCTCCTCCTCGTCCTTTCACTTTTTACCTCCGATCTCCTCCTCCTCCTGGCCTCCCCCACACTTCCTGCTGCGATTCCATATTATCCTCCAACCCTTTTCCTTCGCTTCCTCCCTTCCTCCTCCTTCTCTTCCACTGCGTTCCACAAGACACTACCCAAAACTGCGAATATGCCTCAAGCGGAACTGGCCGGAACGCCGAAAACGGGCCGAAGCGCCTCGCGCCCAGCATCTCGGAACCCAGAGTTGCGAGGATGTCTTACAGTATTCGGCCTGACCGAAGGAATGATAAATAAGGGACGAGACCCCGGTTGTTCCAAGTGAGTCTAGGAAACCCGAAGGAACACCAAGGGGACTCGCCGCCAAAAAGGTAGCAGAACGCATGCAAACCAACGGCCGAGCCCGTTTTGAAAAATCAGTGTTCCTTTTCCGAGCCGGATCCTGTACGCGAGACGGGCCAGGGCGCCTCCAGGCTTCGCGACGGGCAGGTCTTGCCGTAGGAGGAGGGCAAGGGGAACAGCACAAGCACGGCAGGGCGTCCCCGATTTTCATGCGACAGATCAGAAAAACTCGCCCCGGCATAGTCGCTGGATGGGTTGGGATGATATGCGACGCCTCAAGAAATTTAGGGAGGGAGTCTGCCAAAAACATTGGAATTTCACCCGTTGATGGTCGTTCGTTCGATCCGTTCCGCCCGCTCGCCCCGCCCCAATCGAACAGACTCGGAAAACCCTGCACTTTGATGCCCCGCCTGCCCGACCCGTCCCGCCCATTCGTCCCGCCCAATTACAGAAGACAGGGCCGCACACTGGAATGGTCCGCCCGCCTGACCCGTTCCGCTTGTGAGGCCCGAACCACTCGACATGAGTAGACAGGGCCTGACACTTTCAGATCCCGTTCGGCAGATCCACTCCACCCACTTCACCCGCTCCAGCACGTAGGGTTCGCCCCCAACGTCGCCCGCCCGAGCCGCGGGAGAGAGGAAGCGAGCGGACACGCAAGGGGTAATAACGAGGACGTATTGCACAGAAAACACACATTTGCTGGGACTGAAACGCGCACACTATATCCGAACCTCTCCACATTGGAAAATTGAACGATTGAACACCGACTCCCCAGCATCAGTCCTCCAAGAGTACAAACTGCGGCTCCAATATTCAAGCTTGTTCGGTTGACCAAGCTTCAAATTGCAATCCGGGAATTAATCATTTTGTTCCTACGGTTTCAGTTTCCTATATTTCCCATTAAACTGCTGAAGAACTGACATGGCGTTGTGGATGCTCAGTTTGACTCTATTCTCAAGCGCGAAAGATAGCCGCACCCTTACCCAGGCGGGGTGGCAAGGGGCGGGGGGAGCGACACGATGCAGCCGGCGGCGGTTGCACAACTGCAGATGCGACGGCCACTGGAACATTACAGGACGCTGTCTTCTCCGGGCATCCGCTGGCACCGAAGGCGCGCGCGTTCCAATCGGTAGAATGGCCGACCACACTTTGGTCGCTCTCGGGCTAAAGTAGCTCGTTTGCAGACGCGCCCACGAAGGCGCACAATCAAGCGTTTGGGGCTTGACGCGCAAAATGTGTCCTGGGTGTCCCGGGCGGGCGCCGCTGCAATCCCGCGTTCGCCCTAAACGCCTGGGGCCCCGAACACCAGGCGCGGTCGCCAGGGGCTGCTCCCTGGAAAACCCGCCTGGCGTCACCCCAACTAGGTACGGGCACGCGTCGGAGGCACAGTCGCCGACGCGCGTTGATGGTACCCTCGGACGCGTACCCGTACCCAGTCGAGGTGGCATGTGGTCGAAATCGTTCTCGGGCGCACGCGCGGCCTCCGAGAGCGCTCCCGAACGCGGCCGCAGCGGCCCCCGGGGGAGCGTGAGATTGCAACGACGCTCCTGCGGGCCAGCCCAAACGCAACGGAGCAGTGGTACCTGTCCCCAAATGAGACAGGCACCACCACTCCGATGCTGCTCTAAATTCTGCGGACGCCCCCGATGCCCCCAGACGTCCCTGACGCAAGCCAGAGCATGTCGCTGCAATCAAACAACCAACCGTTCAGCGTGTCGTTGCGTCCTGACGCGCGGATGCTGAAATAGCGCGCGCGCGGCAGGCTGATCGGGCGCAGTGACAAGCGCCCAATCCAGCGGACGGCCCTTTTTCATCCAGGCCGACCCTGGGCAAAGGTATGTTTAGGACGAATGATCTATGTTGTATACATACAGTACGCAGCGCCAGAGATAAAATCTTCGATGTATTCAATCCCTCCCCGCACCCGCGAAACAATCCACCGACACAAATCACAACCAAAACCGTGAACGCCGTCCTTCGGTGGCACTTCTCGGATAAGGTAGCCCCGTGCATGGCCCCGGGGCCCGACAGCGAGCGGAGTGCTCGACCGTTGTGAGAGAGGTGCGACGCCCGGATCTCCACGGGGGAGGACCGCGAACGAGCCCTCCCTCCTCGGGCGACCGCCGAACACCCAGAAACCCGACCCACCCCCGACAGCGAGATGAGGAGGAAGAGAAGGAGGAGAAGAGGTGTAAACCCAAGAACCATCAACGGTGTGGGAACAAACCGTCCCTCCAGGCTCCCTCGTCGCAGGCCCCACACAGCGGTTCATTTCCACCTGGGAACTGCCTCTTCGGAAGACACCCGTTTGAAGACTCTGCAGCATGTCAAAACATTGTTCTCGGGATCCAAACGCCACGGATTAACTGACTGTTGCGGCTCGACGATCCTGAATCGTGCTAGAACTCCATTCCTGGGGTTCCCAACACCGCGAATCAACGTAATCGATGCACCCTCATAACCCTGAACCTTTCCTAAACACCATGCCTGGTACATTGACCATGGGAATCCATGAACGTTTGCAAATTGTGTAAACGGCTCGGCGCTAAGGCGAGAACCGCATTTTGAAAACTAGCAGCCCTCAATCCGTGACACCCTAGCAAACTTTAAAACGAATGCACGCGGCGCTGAAGGCGAGAACCACATGTTGAAAACCACCCGACCTCAATCCGCGAATCTCTTGCATTGTTTCAGAACGGCACTAAAACGAGAACCATATGTTGAAAAGGAACCGCCATCAATCCGTGAGTTTCCAACACTTGTTACAACGAATGCGCGCGGCGCCAAGGCGAGAGCCACAGCTTGAAAACCACCCGCCCTCAATCCGTGAAGCTCTTGAATATATATATATATATATATATATATATTATATATATATATATAAATCTACACCAATGAATGTGTGCGGCGCGGAGGCGCGAGCCACATTTTGACAACGACCCTCCCTCCATCTACGAAGCTGTTGCCAATGTTGAAGCTTCAGTGTTATAGATGGTGATGAGAAGGTCTCAGACGGAACGCCCAGACCGCGCAAAAAACTGGCCTCGGAGAACGACACGGAAAAGTAATTTATAAGGGCAAGAAATGGAGAACGAGGAAGAGGAGGAGGAGGAGAAGGGAAGCGAAGGATCTCAGGGGATTTGGAGATCAACGGACATCACCAACACACGCTCCAGAGAGGGTACTCCGCCGGAGGCCTGGGTGAGCCTGCCGTGAGAAGGACGGAAAGCTCCAGAGCACGAACACGACACTGAGAAAAGCGAGAACCTGGCCGCACCTGGTGAGGCGCAGCACGAAGATGAGCAGGAACTCAACGACGCCGCCCACGCCTCGCAAAACATCTCGGACCAGGCTTTTTTTGCTGGTAGCACGGACAAGGCGTGCACCACCCAGAGCACAACGACGATGACGAGTACCACGAAGAAGATGTCGCGCCACAGCGCGGCAAAAGGCCACCGCGACCCGCACGCCCCCGCCACGCGGCCATCGCCAACCTCTGCCAGGCTTCAGGCGCGCACGTCTCGCAGAGCACCATGGTACACGCCGAGCAGCATACGAAGAACCACTCGGGGGTCCCATCCAAACCCTGCATCAGCAGGGAACAGCGGAGAGGCAGGCGAGCCGCTGGCCGCCGATGAATCTCGCGCCTCATAGCGCGTGGGCGCCACGGCACGACCATGGAAGGCCAGCAGTAGGCATTATACGTAGCAGGCAAGGCACCACTCCCAAAACTCATCAAAAGGAACACGTGCAGTCCAAAACCCAGATAGCGACGTGGTCTGCGCGTGAAGCGCCTATGAAAGGGGGCTGGCGAGAGCGCTAGAACACATGCCTGGGGAGCTGGCAAGCTTGGAAAACGCCCGTGGGAGACGCTTGCCAGGGCGCTAGAAAGCATGCCTGGGGAGCTTGCAAGCTTCTAGAAGGAAACTTCCAGCGAGCTTCGAAGGAGAAGAAGCTTCAAAGGACCTTCTGGTGAGCTTCGGGGCACGCGTATTGGGAACGAGTGGGACAACGCTTCTCGGGACACGCTGCAAGTTCAAGCAACTCGTTCCAAGGATACCTACCCGGGAGCCTTGGAATGGAGCTTGCGTAGCCCTGCCTGCCGGCCTCTTAGAAACCCTCTTCGGTCTCTAAGGAGCTATCCGTGAACCAGACATGGATCGCGGCGAAGCCGAACGGCAACCATCAGGGCCCAGACGACGAAGGCCACCAGGCCCGCTGGCGGCACCAGCGGTGCCAGCGGCACCACCACGAGCACCGCCGACAACGACCAGTCGATTGGCGAAAAGTTGACAAGCCGATTGGGAACTCCCCACAAGTCGATTGGCGAAAAGTCGACAGGCCCTTTGGGACTCTCCCTCCACGTCGTCGTCGTCGTCGTCGTCGACATCGACGTCGTCATCCCCCTTCTCCCCCTCCAGTTCCCGATCCCTCCTTCCTTTTCGGGCGCGCGCAAACATGGATTAGCGATCCATGGATTTGGTGCGCGGTCGCCAGGGGGGGGGCCCAAAACTGCGGCCGGTGCCGCCCCGTTCGGCGGCGGATATCCGCGATTTCCAAACTGGAAACGGGACCCGTCGCTAATCCACGCCCAGTTTAATCCATGGTTGCGATCGCCTGACCAACGACCAGCACATGTTGATGGGGTAAGGTCGGGCATGTCCCTTTACAAGCGGATTTCGACGAAAAAAAAATTATCCAAGTGCGGCCCTACCTAGGAGTTGGAGCCTCTAGGAAAGCAACATTAGTAGGAGCGGTAAACGCCGTCCTCCTCCTTGTCGTCATCGTCGTAGTTGTAGCAGTAGCGGTAGTAGTAGTAGTAGCAGTAGCAGTAGCAGTAGTAGCAGTAGTAGTAATAGTAGTAGTAGTAGTAGTAGTAGCAGTAGTAGCAGTAGTAGCAGTAGTAGTAGTAGTAGTAGTAGTAGTAGTAGTCGTCGTCGTCGTGGTTTCAGTAGTAGTAGTAGTAGTAGTAGTAGTAGTAGTAGTAGTAGTAGTAGTACTGTTGGTAGTAGTAGTAGTAGTAGTAGTAGTAGTAGTCGTAGTAGTAGTTGTAGTCGTAGTCGTAGTAGTAGTAGTAGTAGTAGTAGTAGTAGTAGTAGTAGTAGTAGTAGTAGTGATAGCAGCAGCAGCAAGAATAGTAGTAGTAGTAGTAGTAGTAGTAGTAGTAGTCGTAGTAGTAGTAGTAGTAATAGTAATAGTAATAGTAATAGTAGTAGTAGTAGTAGTAGTAGTAGTAGTAGTAGTAGTAGTAGTAGTAGTAATAGTAGCGCGAGAACCGCCGACGCCACGCCGTAAGTGAAGCAGCAGCAGAAGCAGGCAGCAAGTCGCCGAGACAGCAGCAAAAGCACGCAGGCACGGAGATGAGGGCGGGGCACTGGGGAGTATGTGACATCTACATATGTATCTACACCTACATCTAGCAGCAGCAATAGTGGATGCTGTGCTGCGCTATGCTATGCTATGCTATGCTCTGCTATGCTATGCTATGATATCCTATGCTGCGCAATGCTATGCTGGGCTAGGCTAGGCTATGCTATGCTATGCTATGCTATGCTGCGCTGTGCTATGCTGCGCTATGCTATGCTATGTTGTGCTATGCTATGCTATGTTATGCTTTTGTTTTGCCTTCGCTTTTGCCTTCACTTTTGCCTTTGCTTTTGCTTTTGCTTGTCACCCAGGGAGCGCAAGCGGGGGAACCGCCCGGGGAGCGCAACCGGGGGAACCGCCCGGGGGGCGCTTTGCACTGCCAGGCCCTTTAAGCAAAGCGAGTAAGAACCCTTCTAGGCAGAGCCTAGGTAGGGAAGAGTGATTAAGAAATATTCAAAGATAGTCAACAGTGGTCGAATAATCGTCCCCTGACTATTTCTTCTATGTTTGGATGTTCCTCCTGTAGAGCGACATTCCAGACTTAATCATAAGGATAACGGACAACCGCAAGAAGAAGGCGACCCTCAGAGCCACCCGCAGGGGGGGAGGGGGGCACCCCGCAAGTAGGAGACGGAAACAACGACCTTCTCCAGACCAAGGGGTACCAGCCCAAGGACTCCACAACGTCGGGCACCACGCGGTCCTTCTCAACAGCTCTGGCCTGAGCGCCGTGCGAGACATCAAGAAACAGAGGGAAGCCGTGACCACCACAATCCGCGGCAGCCGAGGCACATCCGTAAGAAGAAGGATGGGCCTCCCCCTGCTGAAGCAGAGCAGCAGCAGGAACACATACCTCAGCCTCAAAAAAATCCATTGAACACATCACCATCACTGGCATTCCTAGCAACAGGAAGCTGAACGACTTCTGTTGTTCCCATCGCACTAAGGATCAAATCCCAGGCATAATTGCGGGCACCCAGAAAATATCGAAGCAGGGTCGAACGAATGTCGCCTCCCAGGGCCCGTCACGTGAAAACCCTCAAGTGTCGGTATTTTCTTTGTGCTCGAAATTCTTTCTGGCGATCAAAGCTAAATTAGGTTGACCCATCATAAATCCAGACGGGGCCCATGCTGTGCGTGGCGAAGGCCCTTGGCCGAGAAACAACACATCGTCACACCAGGGGCACGCGAATGAAGCGCCACGCTGCGCCGAAATACATCACTGTGCTCGGACTTCTTCGACCCGCGTGGCGAGGCAGGGGACCAGAGCCGAGCCACCACACGATCGGCAACCTCCTCGGGCAGGTCAAGGGCCAGGGACGTGGCCTCGAGGAGGCGGTCCAACTTCATCGGTGGAGGTCGTCCCGATCGGTGGTGATGCGCCTGAGCGCCGCTTCCGCGCGTGCGATCGCACACGCGAGCGCCTCGGGACTCCAGGATCAGCGCCCGCCCGTGCCATGATAAAAACCGCAAGCTAGTCCTGCTGCACCAAGCGGGGGGGGAACAATTCCGATCAGGCTTGAGCAGTGGGGCTGTCGCTCTGTCGCTAACTGCCACGGACAATGGGATCTCAGGGGGGTGGGAGGAGAAGGAGGACCATAGGATAGGACAGGACGGCACCTGGGGCCAAGTCCAAAGTGGAAGGACGAAACGCCCGCTGAACGAACAAAACCTGGGGGTTGCACCCTCAGCTGGGATCGTTTGCTCAGCCACTGTGAGGGGCGACGCCCCCCCGAGCTGATAACATGTGCATCCTCACCTAGGACTGTGCGCCTTGACGTGACGCGCTGCGGTAAACTGGTGACGGGACACGGGAAGGAGGAGGAAAACGAA